>JABFQM010000073.1:0-58609 GCA_022816865.1 Zelostemma sp. ZL-2020 | reverse complement strand
CTGGGATGTAATCGAAAATGATATATAGGAGCTATGATTATGATCCCATGACACCTCTCAGTCGATTAAGTGAATTAAGGTCAACGATAAGACTACCACGAGGGCAAGGATTTGCGACTAGACGCTCGAGATTCAATTTTTCGTCGAATTTATGTCCATGCCGAGATCAGAAGTACATGGAGCGAAAGATCTAACGTGCCTCTCAATTTCTTTTTTGCTTGTTTCTTAATATTGGATGAAATGGAATTTTATTAGCTGGATTCGACAGGAAGATAAAGTGGCGCGTAAATTGTAATCGATGTGCGAAACAATCGAGCGAGTGACGATGATTCGCCAGAATTTTGAGAAATATTTTGTTGCAGCGAATGATCGATGTTCACGAACAGTTTTTGACATTTTGTTGACAGTGATCTTCAGGAGTTAAGTGTAATCGATAAAAAATGATTCAGGCCTGATAAGGTATGAGCTCATTTTTTCTCGAGAAAATGCAATCTATCATTCAAACTTTTGGAATATTTCCTTCAAATAAGCGAACGACAACTTTTAGATGTTCTCCGAATCCATTTATTGATAATAAATCAAGAGTTCCCTCTTTTGCTTTACAAAATTGACCTTTAAGTAAAAAAGATTATGTCGCTTCGTCCTACGACGATTAATCTAAAATAAAGAATGACACATGTTAAAGAACAATGCTCCACGTACAAACTTTTTCACATTCCTGCTGACCCTGAACGTTAAACAGCCCATGCTAAAGTGTCAAGGGACGTGAAAAAAAGCATCGATTCGATTGTAGTTGAGCTGGCAATTTCACGTCGAGAACTTTGGGATACGATGGCGTTGACCAAATTTGAAAGGAACTT
Source organism: Zelostemma sp. ZL-2020 (assembly GCA_022816865.1). NCBI lineage: Eukaryota > Metazoa > Arthropoda > Insecta > Hymenoptera > Platygastridae > Zelostemma > Zelostemma sp. ZL-2020. The sequence continues at coordinate 57,749 of JABFQM010000073.1, read as the reverse complement.
TTTTGTGCCTCGTCAAGGGTCCTTTTCTGGCACATACGGTGGCACTTAGGTAAATACATAATACGGACTGTTCGCGATGTTTACTCGTGGAAAGTGTGCCTCGTCGTGTGGACCGGTACAAGAGGGTGAAAGTAAATTTCCGGCGGCCTGTCAGGGGAGACTCGTCGTCGCACGGGTGTCACTCCAGCCAAGATTTTTTTATTCTCGTGATTTTCCCCAAAAACTCCGAGTAGTTGGCCTGAATAAAAGGGTGACGCAAGAGGGGAACGAGACGTGGCACGCGCAGTTGGCGAACTGCCCCCCTTAAACAGTAATTCATAAGCCGCGTTTGACCACAACCACCCTTGCTATTTATTCTAGGCACAACTCGTATTTTTTCGGGTACTTTATCAGGCAGTTCTCGATTTATACTCCAACGCTGGATTCACAAGTTACTGGTGTTCCTCAATTCCCAAATGTGTATAAACCATTCCGGAAAGTTCAACCGGTCGATGTATGAAGGTACATAATGTACACGCCGGAACGCTTATCACGATCTGGAATTTCGTTAACGATTTCGTTGCTCGACTTTTTGCAACTAATTAATCGGAGATACGATGTTGACCCAAATCGTCGAGGTACGAATTGATTAACTTATAGAGTTTCATTCGACACTTGCAGTAACAGGATATATTTGCTAGCAATCAAAACGAGGATGATATGTGAGGGTTTACACAGGAAGCAGTTAACGAGACTTCGTTTGTATAGGACAAGGAGAAATTCGATATTCTACTCAGCGTTAACCACTCATTGCCACTGGTGTTGATCTAATGAATTTAATTGTTCCCATTAACTTAGCTGAGAAAAAGATTCAACGAATTCAGCATTCTTGAAAGCAATATAAACTTTACGCTTTTACGTGATTAGAATTACTTAATTTTCACCACGGGAATAGTTGAAAAAAAAACAAGAACAAATGTCAAATATAATCAATCGGATAAAGTTTAGGTTCGCCAGAATCAACCATCAAGTGAAGAATAGTAAAAAAAATTACCTGTGATCAACACTTCCCTACATTCTTTGGCTCGTCCATTGATCATTCGGTCCAGGACAAAATGTCGATTGGTCGTTTATGCCCTTCGTTTTACAGGCGTCAGCCCCCGACCAGGTGCAATCGACGGAGCGTGACCGAAAATCTATGAGTAGAACTAATCGCAATTCAAACCGCCCTGGACGCTGAACACGCTGATGTTCATCCCTTTCACACCACGGCAAAGCCATTCGAAGCTGTTGCACCGTGACTAAATTTTTAATTCCCGAGAAAAGTAGGTATTTAGAAAGATTTTCTATAACATCATTAACACGGGGGCACAGCGTTGGGGTGAAAGTGGAAATTTCAGCGATAATGATCTTTGAATGATTAATTACCACAAAACCCCAAATCCAAAAACTCCACAAACCCCATTCGTTTAGCAAGCTATGAATTTTAGTTGCACTTGACCATACACTTGCATTACAGGTGAGCGACATGACAAAAAATATGGTGTAAATTTCGATGGGTTGAAGCTGTTTTGGTCATGGACTTGCCAAGGCGAAATTGAGGTCGTGGCTTGGCCATAAACCTCTGAAACACCGCCACCGAGCGTGCCGTTTGACCAATTATTCGCTTCGAATTGCGGCTACTCCAATTGTATATGAAAGTTATAATAGACACAAGTCCGACTCCTGGGGCTACTAACTCGGTACACCATAAACTTTCTCTTTTGATAATGGATATCAAATTAGTTACCAAATCGCGTAATCTTGTAATTCCAGTTTCAGACAAATAATGGGTCCATGTATATTTGTCAAGTTTAAGGAAGCACAACAGTGAATTTACCGAATTGACCTGTAAACAATGTTTGAAAGTAGAATTTAAACTCGTCAACTTCAAATTGTTAATCGGATTTTAATACGGACAACTTGACGTTGAAAGAATGTGAAAAATGTTTGCCAAAGAATTTTGAGCATTTTTAATAATGCACTCATTCCTGAGAATAAGCTCGGGGAAATCGTCGTGGTATCAACTAAAAGCTCCACTTCAACATAAATAATAAAAGTAATATCGCGCAATCTGTGAGCGTTACATCTATGCATTTTTCATTTCCCGAACTAAAGGGAAGCTATCCGAGTACAAATGAGTCGAGGAAATGAATGTTCGTGTATCGCAAAACCTATACCAAACATAATCATTCTACTGGATCGTGTTTTTCTTGCCCTACGTAATTTCCTTCCATCCAGTCTGAAAGCGCCAGTTGGATTGGGCGCCTATTCGATTTTCGATATAAGCGCTTTTCCCAGCCAGCCTTATCGTGCACATCACATCAACGTCGCGAGAGAAGTTTCTTGTTTATCTTCCACGTCTCGTTCACGATAAGACTCTATACTACAGCTAAATTCGAGGCTTACAGCAAAATAATTGCAAATTTAATTATTAGATAGGAATATGTATTTTTCATCGATGTGAATCCAAATAGCAAGATCGTACGACGAACATTATACATTTAACGTAACAGTGTAAGTGAAGAAATTGTTGATCCTTCGATTCAGCAATACTGTATACAAATATCAACATCTCAAAATAAAAAAATGAAATAATAGTGGCTTCGAGAGCAAAGCTACGGGGAGTTACGTGGGGTCGTATATTCTCAGGCGCAGAATTGTATGTCGAATGGAATCATTGATTTCACGTGCTCAGGACCCCCTTTTAAATTTTCAGTAAGAACCCGTAATGATTCTCGTGGACGTTTCCTGTGTGCTGTGCGAAACGGACCGTGTAAAACAGATTGCTATTAGTTTGATAAATTGAGTAAGATAGTTTCAAAAAATGTATCATTATAAAATGAACAGACTGGCTTTCTTTTTGAAAAAAAAACATTCCTTGATAATAACAATCAGAAATTCTTTTTTATTACAAGTGGAGAGAAACAATGTTGATTAATGCGGGAAGATTTCGTATGGGGAATATGATTGCGAACATTAATTATTCATTCTTATCTCCGAGGTCCTATTTCGCGTTGTATTTACAGAATCACAGATGTCTCTCTAGTTTAGCAGAGCTCTCGGGTCATCCACATAATCCACGATCCTAAATCATCACACTTTTCTTCCATCACAAGCAGATTGCTACCATTATTTATTAATGGCTGACTTATCGTGCAAATGGAAAAGAAATATTGCAGTATTAGAACCAACTGTGTTGTTAAACACGTTACTTGCTGGTCATATCTTTTTTCATAGATACTATAAATTATATTAGTAAACACCAGTACAACATAAATCAATGTCGTAAACATGGATTTCAAAATTTAAATCCCTTGAAAACAGCATTCGCAATATTATGGGAAAATATAGTGTTTTGCAGATTATTACGATGCACTTTATGGAATCAAAATACATGACACTCTTATTGGTCGGTGGACCATCCAGATTTCTCCGGTAGAATCGAATTTATAAAAAACCATCGGCGTCTCGTAACTTCGATTCTCGTTTCTCTTCTTTTCGCCACTTTTACGAGCGGCACTTTATCAAACATTTTGAATACTTTGACACTTGATTTTCTTCGACAGAGAAAATTGGTTCACCTTTGAAAGAGGAAACGAAATCGATAACGAAACAGAATAAGTTCAACCGCTCAAAAAGTCGGATACAATGTTTTGGAATACTTGGACACGAAAACATTTTGCCCAGCGGAAAGTTGCAAATACGACGAATTTATTGTTGCATTTATTTGCTTTAAACTGGACACTTTGTCGTCTTTGCAATCTTTTTTCGGCGGCAGATATACAGTCTTCATCTTGAAAACCGGAATGACCTAACAAGCAACGCAAACGAAGACCCTGCTCGAGAATTCAACTCGCGTTCACGATAGCATCAAGGCATCAAGACCTAGAAGCGAGTGTGGGAAATTAATTCAGAAGTTTTAATTTGAACCCGCGATCTTGAATGCTTTTCCCCAAGTGGGTCATTATTCGTGATAGATGTTGCGCGTGCTTTCTACAAAAGTACCATTTCATTTGACTCATCTTTTCAGGATTTCAGCTTTTCACCATTACTTTGACGATACGCTATAGAATTCCGAGCTTTTATATCTTGTGATTTTCCAGCATGAAAAGAAAGTCGTTTCTAGTAATAGAACCAAGTTTCGTCAGATTAGAGTTTCATAAATAAGAGAAAACAGGATTCCTCATTTGCCGTTAATTGGAATTGTCAAAATTTCAGATGAAGCTCCATCTTGAGAACAGAAATCCTTCATAACATTGGTCATTTGCGGTCCAATAAGTCAGCTTTGATCAGAACTAATCCTCCAATCAAACATCAATTTAGCCAGGGTTTCAATGGCGAAGAGACTTGCGTTTAGGGAACTGCCAAAGAGATATCGATCCGATGAACTTTAGTGCACTTTGGTGTACGGGGCTGGTATTTCAATAGAGGCTTCAAAGTTAAGCCGGACTTGACCCTTTCAAACGGATTACTTGGACCAAAGTCCCAACGAATCTCGTGGACTTTCGTGGTTTTCAGAAACTACGAAAATTCATAAAAAATTCCCGCATCTCCAGCCTGACTCCTGATGTTCTCTCAGCATCAAGAGGGATTACAAGGTCTACACTTTACAATTTCAAAGCCGACATTCATCAAATACATTGATTCCGTTGAGGTTTAATTTTGCACTTTTATAATCTAGCCTATATTACAATTTCGGAAAGTAAAGAATATTTAGTATAGGGTAGTTGGAGATAAAGTGAAACTGCCCGTGGATAGTCTGAATTTGCCAGATTGAGGTCAACATAAGCAGGGGGCATGGACGTGCCGGCGATTGCCAGAGATATCCCTCAGGAGAACCGTTCTGCTCTCGCCACTATGCACCTACATGATGCGAGTTAGCGAAGCAAACTTGTGATAAATCGAAAATTAGATTCTGTATCAGAACCACAAATGCGAAATCAACTCTAGAAATCGTTAACGCGTTCACAAATTACGATCGATTCGTTGCGCAATCCCTAGACACAAACTTCATCAAAAGACATTATGCTTTTTGATGAGATAGTATATGAATGGATAATTTCATTTCTTAAGTTCAGCCTGCATCGAACGATTCAGTTTTACTTGGAAATTATAGGTACCGATAAAGTTTTTCTACTTGCAAATTTCTTGTTTGAGCAAGTCGTAACGTTCAGTTACGTCATAGTTCGATTATATTATAACAGAAAGCAATACGATTTATTCTTGTTTAATCTCCGCTTCGATTGTTGAAGGTAGAACTTACAATTGTAATTTAGAACGTTCTTTCTGATAATGATTGCTATTTCTTTCCAAGTCTTGATTGCAGTTCATGAAAAGCCAAACAACTGGAATAATACTGCATCGAGTTGCAACTTGGCAGACATCCAAGCAGAGTTTCGATTGATGCACTGCGATATAACTTGTTGAATAAAATTGAAATGAAAAGAAAAAGAAAAATTCATAACTCATATACTCAGAGAAAAGATTTTGTAAACTCAAACATAATGCCTATTTTGTCGAATTGAACCAAATATGTTGTCAAACCTTATCTAATTTCGTTTAATTGACAAAATATTCTATCGATCCAAAGTCAACTAAGTATTTTGTCGATCCGATAAAAATTCTATTGGACCTACAAAATATTTCGTTGACGAAATCATAATATTTTTGAACTCATTTTGTGAATCACAATAAAATTATTGTATTATTTAAAATTAACGTCTCAATTTGAAATCAGACCAGTCGGAAGGTTTTGATAAAACGAATTAAACAATTCAAGATAAACGAAACAAACCGTTCTGATCATCAACATTTGTTGCTGATTCAAAAAAATCTTTCATTTTAGTATAGAGATTAAAATATTCTCTCAGGGTCAACGCATGAATCCAATGAATGATGTTTATGCGATTAATTTAATCTATTATTATGAGAGAGGAGAAGACGCCGGGCAAATTGTTGTTATAGTACATTCAGGTATTAAGCAGAGAGTGTACATACAATGACAAGACCGGACTACAGTACCTAAATCAATATCCAAATTAACTCTCTAAGCTGAATGCAATCAGTAAACTATTGAAATACGAACCAGTAACCAGAGGTCCTATTCATCATTAGGAATAATTCACAAATCAGTTAACATACTTTTGGTTCATTTCCTCCATAAAGATTATGCATGTAGGAAAGATGTCTTGAACGCTAAACATTTTTTCATCTCATCATTCCCGAATAATACCCAATCAACTCAATTCACTCGATAACCTTACATATTGCATTAAAATCTTAATATCTTGCATATTAGTGAGATTGAAGTAGCGTTGAAATTTCGCGACTTTGTTCCAAATTAAAAGCTGTTAGTGAAAAGCTCATCAAATTTAACTCGGAGTATAATAACTTTGGGGAACACGAAAGACGTCAGATTAAGAACGATATGATTCGCTCTTGTAATTCCTTTGAAAGTTAATTAGTCACAGCGTATAGCGAACGTACAAACACATTGCTGAAAGGAATTTGAGATTAGTTTTCACTCCTCTAATCTCTGTTTTTTATCTTGTTGTTATTCTTTTTCAGTTCCTTATTTTGTCTTTTGTTTCTAACCAATTCCTTAAAGGTTGCCAAGTCAACCTTCATTCGTATATGTCTGCTTTTTGTTCTCCTTCTTCTTAGTCTTCTTTTTTTGAAGAGAAGCGCAAAGAAGTTTGCTGCGGCTAATCATCTAGATTTATGCTCCGTTCAAGCTGCATACTCGACTCACTGATGAAGCCATTGGTCTAATGCACCCACTGTGATGCATTCAAGCTCAAATTTAGCTCCATTCTCATTCTCCAATCCATCTTGAATCTGGGACGTGGTCATTTTTCTTAATCATTATTTGTACAATAAATGCTGAGATTCAAACAGCGCCGTTGAAAGACCATGAAAGAAGAAGACTCGTGAAATTTTTTGATAACAATACTAGATACTTTATAAATAAATTACGGGAATCTTTTCGTCTGCCAGGCGTTTCAATAAGATCTAAATTAATCAAAATCGAAAACCCCTACGTATTTGGGATTTTAGAATAAATTATTTTTAATCTGGAATTGGCAATCATCTTTACTGACACAATGTCAACATTACATCAGAGAACGTTACCGGAATAGAAATTTATACATGCAAAATCTTTTCCTGAAGGTCTTTCATGGTCTTCAGGAAAGTTATTGGATGCCACTTGCAATTTAAAATTCATAGAATCTTCGATGGAAGATACCTTTGACATAGCACGATGCTACTTTACGAGGATACGACGTGCCAGAAGAAGCCGATAAAATTTCATGTGGTAATATTGGAAACCAATTAACTTTATATCGTCAATTTCCGGATAAGGTACTGAAATTTTCATTAAACCTTTACTCATATCACATGAAATTTGGGTACGTTTAAAATGGTCGGATAATGTTTAATACGATTTTCGAGCAATAGAAAATCAATGATTTGGCCATGATGGCTTAAATTCTATAGTTTCCGGCGACGACGTTAAGTTCCGGAGACGTCATTGGCAATGCATGGGTTGTTGTGATCGCTTCCCATAACGCATCAATCTCCCAAAAGATCCCTCGGGACTGCGCATGGGGCTCTGTCCAAAGCTCAGCCGAGCTCATCCGTCAAGACCCATGCGTGGTCCGTTAGTGTTGGAGTTGTCGTACTCGTGTGCGTGCGCTCCACAACCACGCAGACTCTTGTATACCTATGGGTATCAATGCTCATTCGTCGTAGAGGGCATCTCTATTGTATGCTAACGCTTTCTGCGAATCTCCCAATGCCAATCGCATCTGTATACACCTTTTTCTCTTGAGCTTTCATTTCCCTTCGGATTTTCGCGAAAACCTCACAGACATTCATTCACACTCAACAAACATTTGTTCGTGCCCGGACAATGTTTTCTTAGCCGCACTTGTTTTATCGAAATCTCAGAAAGGTATTTTTCAAATTGAAGGTTTTCGGAATGTTTTATCCGGCTGTAAATACGGGCTGTTTTCCATGAATATAAAAGATCTTCAATTTGAATGGTAAACTTCAAGGTCGAAGTCGGCAATTCCATAAATGCTGTATGCGGGTGAATATATTTCTCGATATTACCATCTTAAATTAATGTACTGAATGAGCAATCGTTGTTTTTAGGATATTCATACATCGTAGAGTTTTGGAGTGGGTTCGCCAGACGAAACTGTTGCACACGGATTGCTTTATTTGCATAAATGTGTCCGTCGAAGCAATATGGGAGATTCTAACATCAGGTATGCTGATCCAAGGATCAAGCTGCTGGTCATTCTGATCCTACGAATCGATTTTTTAAATGTTACGGATTTCCTTTGTATGAATGAATTAATAATTCATTTGTTCCGGTCCGCAAGGTTACAGTTGTGATTATATAATTTTATGCACACCATAGACGGCACCTAATAATATGAAAAGAAATTCGTTGTAAAATTATGCATGCAAAAAAATATTCGTAAAAACGACGAGCGTGATTAATTTTTCAAACGATATCAAACGTATATAAAATTGATTTTTCTTCATTATTTTTTCGATCTTTGTCTCGATGTTACAATGCAAGTTACGCATTTCCTTTGTGTCAGTTATGTCACAGTTATTCAACTGTGTCTAAAGGTTATTTGTAACCATAACAAAGAATTTTCCAATGGCCTCATATAAGGTTTCAGCTAATTTGAGATCAATAGCGGTTTTTCACAAAGGAATTGAGTTGGTATCAAAGATCCGAACTACCCCCTTTCTCATCTGCATGCGTGAAGCGTCTGATTCGTCACGGGAGCTGTACGTTCGTGCATGAAAAGATGATGCTGTAGGTCCATCAATGCGTCGACTGACACGCGCAATCGGAGATCCGTGGCAAATCTTTAGAATCCCTCCTGTCCTCGCGGAAAATGGCCCATTGCGGTAGTTACATAAAAGAAGCCGTGTTAAAATGCTCCTAGGATTTCCCTAAACCGGTCTCCAAGGATCGACCCGATTTCCGGAGCCATGCGGATTTCCTAATCTCCACGAAAGATGGCCTTGTCACCGAAGGATCTTATCTACGTATCTGCATGCTACTCACCACCCCATCTTCTCTCTCGTCATCACGTTATTCAGGGGTTCAAGAAAGAGATCGACGGACTTTACAAAATATATTTCCACTTCGGGATATGTTGTCCCATGGCGATAAGGGGGATTTCGAATGACGAGGGTAGTGACGTACGTGGCCGAGAAATTCGCTTAAAAGTTGCGCTCATTTCCCGGGAATGTGATACCTTCGTCGACGTCGAATGGAATTATCTTTGATCTCCCGCAAAATGCACCGGATTCTGAATAAAACTGACAAGTCACTGGCAAAGCTTTCACATGAAACCTCTACCATTTGAATGTGTATTGATGGGAAAAACACTTTTTTACTTATAACTATAGTATTCGAGATTAGTACAAATTGCTTTATTTTTTGTTCCGTAATATAGTCTTTGACATTACGACTGCTATTATGTGCTGAAGTAATGTACCTGTGAATATGGCAAATGATCGGAGATGACTCGGCGATGATCACAAAGTAACGAAGATTAAAGTAACAGTGGTTAGCGATAAAATACATTGGTATTTACAGACTCGAAGGTACACCAGTATTATTCGAGTCGTTAGAGACATCTTAATGTATAATTCATGATTCCAACCTCTTGACATCGCTACTTCTAATCAATATCCGTTTTACCCTCTAATCGTTCTGTTTTTCCAGTTTTCCTACTATTCCGTATTTATTAATACGAACGAAAAAAATGCCAAGTTGAAACGCATTGTGAATAATTAGGAAAATATACTTGAAAAAATGATCAGAGATTCCAACATAGTCAAAGAGTTAATTTCAACTTGATAGGTTTTGCTAAAAATTAATTAAACGCATCGTATCGTGTCTTTAAGAAAGCGTAGGTACTTTGAGAGAAAACGATGTTTGCTATGTAAATTATGAACTTTAACAAAGTTTCGGCTGTTTTGAATTCTCAACTGTAAGATGTATCTATCTAAAGATGCCTTCGTTAGTACTTGCAAATAAGCTTAAGTAGCGTTTGAATGAATATATCGTACATGTGATTCTCTTTGTGGAGTGTAAGCTCTTCAACGTCCCATTACACAGTATACTCAAATTTGAAAGGGGCGTTTTCCTTTGTTAACCTGCGCTGTTCTAACAAGGTATTGGTATTCACTTTAAGGAGCTTGTCGAGAAGCTTTTAGGCGTACTCGTAACGACTTCATATTGTCTCATACTCGCGTTTTACAAGATTGTATATTTTTGAGGAGGTTATTTTGTGCTGAATAATTGAAAACCTCACAATAAATCATACGATTGATATACGAAAAAAGAGATTCGTATCACGATGCAAATTTTGATCTAGTGTGTAAACAGTTATGTATTGAAATTCAATTAGAACGCTGTACAGTTATAAATACTGCGGGAAGCATTATCATTATGTGTGCTTTGTGCAAAAGTTATGAACTGCCTCGAAGCTCTATATCGACATGCAGCTCGGCAAAGTTATATCCCTTGAATCTCTAGCCGCTTGATTGAGATGAATTTAATGCTCAATTGAGATTAAGATCGACGAGTAGTCGCGTAAGCGGTGATTACAGATCGTAGATTGCATGATATCTTACGTGCGACTTATTCTCACGCATATCGTTTTCAGTTAATAATTGGCGTATCTCGTAACTGGGCGATGCGTGTGTGTAATCAGCTAGTGATAAAAGTGTTTTAAAAAAGTATGAAGCGATTCGTCTAAATTTGCAATTTGATGAACTCTATCCTGGCTTCAAAAGAAAGATCATCAACTAATCAAGACGATATTCAAGTTATTGAGTCATTACAACTTGCAAACAGTTTTGTCCTCAATGTTTGATTGAAGTTTTATCATGGGACTTTCAGTGTTAATTACTGAAATTTTGTTTAAATATGAAATTTAATTTTGAACATTATAAAACTCTGTTTCAAGGTTTCGCGAAAAGTGCGATTGGAATCTGTGGGTTCCCCGCAAAACTAATTGAGTCCATATTTCGTGTTTTCGAGATATTGAGGTTTTTATGTTCACACTTTTTTGCAAAATCGGAACATGAGCAATGCAGTATGATATTATGCAAATTGATAAATGTTACGTATGCGATTACTATCATGGCAATAAATAGAAGTCTTGTTCTGTATTTTCGTATTTTGCCTTATATTTTCCTGAATTTTTACATTTTTCCGAGAGCATTCTATCGAATAGCAGCTGCCTATTAGATAAAAATACCAATTAACAACCGAGAACCGCAATAAACTATGTAAAAATGGACTTAAGTCGCTATGTATACCATTTTTTTTACTAGCTGTTGTACTTTAGTCATTCCAGTTATTGCTACATGAAATAGACCGAATTAAACATGCATATTCTGGTGTTGACTCAATTTTGGAAAAAACATGGACTTGAGCAGTTTTGCCGAGAACCCACAGAAATAATGGGAACCACTCGAATTCAGAAACTGATAATAATAAAAGAATATTAGAATTCGAAGGTACAAAGGTGAGTACAGAGATTTGCCGCCACACGATAGTACTGAGCTTTGGTATTAAGTAGTCATCGGGTGATTTGCATTGGATATGTTCGAATGAATAGGTAGAAGATACCTTACACAGATAGAACTCGACTGCAGTTGCCGCAAATAAATTTGAGCGGGGCAATACTGATTGCAAGCCACTTCTATTTCTTGCATTCCCTTCGTATATTTCTCCATTGTGAAGAGAAGAAAAGCCTTGAGCAGATACTTTTTCACTTTCTGCAAGGAGCTTACGAAAAAAATTTCGCACGACTATCTAAGGCTTTTGATTGAAAAATGGTCGTTTCAAATGCGTTAAATTCGTATGCACGTCCATTAAAGGATTTTAATGAACGTTGAATGTAATCGATCATACATTTCGTCGATTTATTTGGTAAATAAAATGTCTAATCCAACGTGATCTTTTATAAATAATAACTGTACCATTTAGTGAAATACGCGCTCAGTTGGTGGTGAGCGCCTATCAGAAAAAATCAATGAAATTGATGTCCATCGTGAAAGGGAGAGTGGTAGAAACGCCAAGAAAATAGTTCAAGAGAAAACAATGAAGGGCAAAATCCGGTGGCGGAGTTCTCATGTGAACGGGCTCTCTCTTCATGGCGTAATACGTAAGAATCCACGTCAGATTAGTGAGGCCCTTAAGGACTTACGAACGTTCAATATCTTTCCTAAAGGGAAATATAGTGGATTCAATCTCGCATTTTGGCCTTATTTCATGATACATTTCCTATAGAATATCGCTTCAACCAATCATAATGTTAAAGACTATGGATTTGTCAAATGCAAAAACTTTTCGTATCAAAATTGAAAAATTGCAGAACGTCGTTGATGACAAAATACATAATTCATCGAGAAATGGAACAAGATTTAAATAAAGTTTTAAGCTTCTGATGATTAGCATGAATCATATTGTGCTGTTATGAATCGGTAGTTCATGATTGTCAGTCATCCGTGAAACCACTCCATACAATGGAATGCAATTTCTTTTGATAGACGAGCGATCAATGATTTTATGCAACGAATGATGGTCGCCATTGTGCTGAATTCAGATATTTGGGAATTACTTTCCGCTCATAAATGTCAAACCAACGGAATCGAGTCCGGACAAGGACGCAAAAGGAGGAGAAAGAGTCGAAAAGGCACGTGCCGAAATACGACATCGTGTACAGACGGGCGTCCGTGGAGAGTAATTACTGACGGAGGACCGTGTCAAAATTATAGCACCGTATTTTTCGGAGAGCAAGCAGGCCGACAGTGTCCCTGAACTGGCTCATGTTACCCTCTAAATCTCGTGCTTCTCTTGTAGGGTACGATGACGTGGTCACGTGTTGCTGCTGAGTGGCCCCGAAAAAAGGTCACGTGGCGCATGATGCTTCGCACCTCAAAAACCTTGGGAACCCTGATTTCGACGAACGTTAATTAACCAAACGATTCTCTCGTGCTGTATTTTGATACATTCGATTGCAGGCTTTCAATATAATAAGTATTTCGGAACGATCGAATTGAGCCGACTTTTATTTATTTTTGCCATCACCATATGTTTCTGAAAGGCAAATTCACACAACGATTGCATCGAAAACTTGAATTGTCCTTATTGAAACCATTCCGTACATTAATAATGTTCATCTTCAATTCCTATATATTTTACGATGAATGAATTATTGTGCATTTCAACAAACATTTCATTGAATGACAAATTCTGTAACTACTCATTTTTCGATCAGGTCATCGATTAATCACGCGTTTTTGTTACCGAAAATCCTTTTGTACTTAACTCTTTTTTCTTCGCGTAAAATTGGTAGGGTGCGGAGTTTTAATGAAGATTAAGCGAATTGCGCGGTAAGAGGTCCGTTTCGTCGACTTGCAGTGAGCGTCTTTTATCCCTCTCTAAATGTCCCAGCAGACAAAATCACGAAGCATTCGGCAGGAAATGAACCGCGCTTATCATTACGCACGATTGAACAGAAGTCATCAAAGTTAGCCAAACTTTCTACCGTGCATTTTATCTCGTTTACAAAGGCATACGCTTTATAGAAATATGTTCCAGTTGTTTGAATAAAACGTCTAGATGTTTATCCATTCATTTTATGAAAAGAAGAAAAGGAATTTTCGTTCTCGAATGTAGGGGGTTGGGAGGCGTTTCACGATAATTATTCTAATAGTATCCAAAACTTTTTTCAGTCACTTTTCAATATTAAAGTTGATAGTTGCTCCAACTTTTGGTGTACCTATACAAATATAAATATGTACTCGTGACCCCTAGAAGCTATGGACATAGCTATGTCCCATTTGACGTTATTGTGCAAACGCAAACGTGGGAGTGTATCATTGTAATAAGGGAACAGCTGACAGTGGCACATACTTGGTAGCTAGAAGCAATTATGAAGCTGCCATCCCGTAGATTTCTATAGCTGCTCTTGGTTCCCCGTATGGTCCCTGGCTGAGTAATATGGTCCTTACGAATGTGTGTGTTTTATAGGTGTAAAGTTTGAGGGTGTTTGTGAACCCTCTTTTTCGCTCCAAAAGAAGAGCACCAAACGTAAGGGGACGAACATGTACCTATACACGTGCAAAGAACTGATGAAACAGTGGAATAAGAGAAGGCAAGATGGATTGATAAATGAAGATCAGATGCTTTCATTATTATTGGTGCAAGTTGTCAACTATGTTCATTGTAATACCGACAGTTTTGTAAAAGCTTATAAAGTATCTTTCGTTTTTTCCACGACAACTGATTGCGCATGTATTCGTTGATCGAAAATTCATAAAAGTTTAATAAATAAATAAACAGCAGTCAAACAACTGTACTGTTATGTACGGGTATAAATAGATTTTTCTTTTCCAACGAATAAAAGGGATGAATGAATGCAATTTCGTATTCATGCATCGAGTTGACATAAAATTAAATGGAGGAGAAAATTTTCAGACGATCAAAATAAGCCAGCAGTTGTCGTCTATTGAGTTTGGCAGTCATCTTAATTTATTTCACAAGTATTTCAATGGAAAGTGCGAGCAAGATTGATTTGCTTGGAATGAAGGGTTGTCCCTTTTGTGATATTCATGCTAGTTTTATAGATACAATGGATTAAGTCAACCCTCCAGTACCGCACTTGTGTCGAAGATTGTACTCCTACACCGAAACCTGTCAATTCAAAACATTGACCGTTTTTCTCCCCTTTCGCTTCGGATTCCCTATTACCTTTGAGGAAAAGCTCATATTTTATAGCAAATACTTCAAATACAATTTTACGCGTGGGTCAAATATTCATATATTTTTTATGTCTTTTTTTGTGCAACTTTAGATGCGATAAATCCAATATAAATTGTGATGGATGAACGATCGATATGATGAAAATACAGTTACTTTCTTTTGGACGAGTGAGTGCAAGTTGGGAAATTTATGTGCTCCGGGGTGTCGACGATCAAGTTGACCACTCGGCAGACCGAATCGACGTAACCGATTTCCAAAACTATTGTCCAAATGTTGCAGCGACGTTTAGGGCGAGGCGAAGAAAAAACCACCGAGTTCCTTCATCGAGGGTAGACTTTTTTTTCACCAAGGCAGCACTAATGCAAATTGATACATAGAGAGAGCGTGTGCTGGCAAAAAATATTGACGTCGTAGAGGGAATTTTGTTATTTACGTAGCTATGAAGTTACTCTAATGATGATTGATAGCCATCTGAAGTATTTCGTGTATATGCATGAATGTAACGATCTTTTTTGAACGATGAAAAAATTCTTTTCTAATATCGTTTCCTGCAAATGTAAGTTTTTTATCGGTAAAATCTCTTCCAATCGAACAAGGGCGAATAGAGCAAAGATTGAAGTCGGAAAATAAAATTTTCGAGAATATCCATGCATAAAATTGAGTGCTATTTTTCTTGGGTACATGTTCGATTACCTTTCATGACCAAAACGATTTCATTCTTAGCAGAAAGTGTTTTAATATTCATCTTAATTTCAATTCCGAATACAAATCGATACGGATGCACAGAAGATATGCAATTATGTTCACTCATGCATGAGTTTTCCCGCAGGGCCTCGGCTATAATCAGAGAGCGCAATTGGATTTGTCTAGTTCTGAACATCGTCGCAGATTGTAAAGATGAACACTGACTTGCAGAAAACATTCATCTTCCAAAATTACCGAACAGAATTGCCGCAAGAAAGTCTGGCTACGATTTGAGCCTAATCCAAGGAACAATAATAATTTGTACGCTGTCGACCAGGAAATCATTCAATCCAAGAGAAAATCTTTGTGTAAGTCGTGAAGTGATAAAAAATGCAATAATTTCGCGCGATAAATCAGTAGTCAAGCAAATGCAAAATATTCACAGCAAAAAAAATCTATTTATTACTCGCGTTGTGCAAAGGAATCAATGTGCATATTTTTTTTATCACATATGCATTACAGAATGCGTTATTTGCTATTTTCACACGACAGCTGTGTTTACAAAATTTTCATTCTGTGTTGGTGAAGCGACCAAATGTCAGTGAACGATACGAAAACAGGCTTCAGCACAAATAGAAAGTGGCAAACTTCAAAGCACGAAAAGTTTATTGGCGAAATAGACTGGCGGTAATGTGTCAACGCAGTTGATGTGTACGTGAACACGATGGTTTTCAGTAATTGCCGGCCGTTGTCGACTCCCATGACACTTGAAAAGGTAAAAAAATAAACACCGTGGATTGGATATAAATTTCTCTATTCCCTTCAAAACCTATCACCATTTTAAAAAGTGATAAATCATAAAATGAATTTCAACTCTTTTCACACAAACACATTTACCCAAGTCTTCAAATCTCCTTATTCTACACGGGCAATTTTTCAAAAACGAAATCCCACCCAGTAAGAGCATTTTGCTCGCTGAATTTCTTGTGGTCAGCTTCATTTCAATCATTTCTTGCGTAGTTTGTAGCGAGGAAGACAATCGTCCGAGCGCATTGAAAACGACCGTGTACACACACGCGAGAAAACGCTGAATGTAATTTTGTCGTCGGCTCATCGCGGTAATGGGACAAAAAAGAGAACCACCAAGTGAAAGGTATGGGTTTGGAGAAAAGAAGAACGACAAAGATAAAGCGCGAGGGTGAAAGAGGCCAAGGGGAGAAAGAAAAGAAGGAGAAGAAAAAGAGGAGAGCAGAGCGTGAATAGCGTGGGGCAAAACAACACAGCGCCCGCCACGTGGCCCATCCGCACAAATACAACACTCTCAAAAGCTTTGAGGATGA
The DNA here is from genome assembly GCA_022816865.1 of Zelostemma sp. ZL-2020. Classification (NCBI taxonomy): domain Eukaryota; kingdom Metazoa; phylum Arthropoda; class Insecta; order Hymenoptera; family Platygastridae; genus Zelostemma; species Zelostemma sp. ZL-2020. The sequence continues at coordinate 40,886 of JABFQM010000073.1, read as the reverse complement.
GAGCTCGCACATAGCACATATACGAGAAGGCTCTGAGCCGAGAGAAACACGCAAGTAGTCGACCATACTGGAAGCTCTGACGATTTATGTCAAAGACGAAAGCAAGAAGTACATATTTGACGTAATAGTCGTGATAGTCGTGAAATCTTTCACGTAGATGAAAGCATTTTTTTCGTGAAAACCTTTTTTCCGTGTTACGAGATACTTTACTTATTTCAAGCATTTTCCCAACTCGAAATAGATGACGAATGAGATTTATTTTCTTGGGTAATTGATGTAAAACGTAGCGATTACAATCTGACACTTTAGAAGTGGTACCTGTATTTTTTTAACTACTAAATTATTCAATAACTCGAAATTAGAGCGATTATGGATCGTGTGATCGGATTCAAACCGGTTTACTCTGATAGGCTGTTTACAGTTTCAACTATGGAGCAAGCGAAAGAAGCAAAATGTAAAATAGAAATGATATATTTGATGCGATATTTGATAATGATGTTTTTTGATGCTTTTTAGGTACTACAACTAAACGATAACGTCATTATGATGAAAATCATATGGAGATACGAGCTTGAATAACCTTAGAAAGATGTCAAGTTTTTCTCCAAAACAGAACAATTATTTAAAAACGATGTAATATATACATAGCATGTTCCATTATACACGCTGGATTCAACATCAAACTCCATAATTCACCCTTTACCGTGAGCATGATGATTCACGATGATTTTATGGAAATAACAGGAGGTAAGATAAATTGAATCTTTCATTGAAAGGGGAAGCGATGCCAGGTTGTACTCGAAAATGAAATTTTGACGGAAGGCGATAGTTGAGGCTTGATGTAAAAATTATGATAATAATGCACAGCCACCCCCGGCTGTTGACTAATAAATTTCTTATGTGTCAAGCCGATGTAACGTTTGATCAATTGAGCTTCGAATTCGCCATTTCCTGCAGCATCCGAACGTGAAAAAAATTGCAAACATGCGGCGCGCGTTCAAGAGATCATATGATTTTTCGTCATCCATCAAAAAATTCAGAATTGCGTCGTACCGAAAATTCTGCGATGCATTAAAATTGCATTACTCGAGTATAAAGCTTTCAAATTTTATTATTGCATAGAAAGTAGGCAGCTTTTTCACTGCAGGAAAGAGATTTTTTTTACAAAGAGACTGAAATACATATATTAAAATGTAAGACTCTTGAAACTGGTTGTTCAATCTGTGCCCTTGCTATTGTGAGGATGTCACTCGAAAAGAACCCCCGGATATTGAAAAAAAAGGGCTGATTTTTTCTTTTCAGATCAGTTTTCAACACTCTCGTCAGTAAAATTTCGAAACTTCGAAAAGGGCTTAGTAATTGTTGGATTCTATTTTTCGATTATAACGAATGTTTAGGTTAAAAATGTTTGGGTATTATCCGAAGCGTCGAATACATTAGAACGCATGAAGAAATGCACCAAGCATTTCATAAAAACGTCGCAGTGACACTTTCGTAATGACCCAATCATTTTATTAACACGCCGAGTTCTGACGAAGATATACAGAGACGTCATTCAACTAAAACTGCGGCAAAAACGTGAGGCGAAAAGTGTAGAAAACAGGATGTCAATCGTTAAAATTTCAACAAAATGATTTCATTGTACACTTGAATTGCCGTAAAGTGAAGTATTATTACTTTTTTCTTGAACAATCTATTCCATCCTCAGAATGCGTTGTTCATTGCGAAGTGCCGTTATTTTTCATCGGGTATTTTTCTTTTCGCGCAAGAAACTTTTGATGTCGGAAAATTGTAGCATAATTGAATTTCATTGTTGAAGGAATGACTAATCATAACCGCAGCTTTATCACCCGATGTGAATTGAATTCTTATTCTCTATTAATTCTGGGATCTGACAAAAATCATGAAACATCAAATCACAAGCTGAGATAATCGTCATGGAAGAATGCGTGTTTGACGAACGTTCCATAGATTTGCGGCCCTTGAGCCTCACGCCCAATTGTATGCCGCATAGACGACTGGTTTTGCCAGCCAGTCAGTTAACACGCACACACGTACGGCTGTCTGAATGTCGTAGGGTCCTGGGCCTTTTTTGAGGGCCGGAAATTTCTGCCTCAGCGATAAGAGCTGAGATTACGTACACGTTTCGTCCTCATCGAACCACGGTAATGAGACACGTGAAATGCAGCAATCGACCAACACAAAAGCTAAATCTACCCATAACCGATTACCGGTTTCTCCTCGCAAGGGTTCAATGTCAATCAATCTGACGATATTTCGTCGAGAAAGAATGAAAGGCAAAATTTCACGGTACAGCAATTTTCATAATTGCATAGCATTTGCGCGATAACAGCGTTCGCCGTAATAAAATGGAATTTCTGAAATGTTGAACAGTGAAATTTCATTCACGATACGATTTCGGGCAAACATGTTTCTTTTTTTCTTTTTTGCAAAAAAATTAATGAGCCCCTCGATTCATACTTCACACGATTCTGTAACTGACTCGGGAGGGTCAGTTTCGGCAATACAACATAGAGAAGAGCGACATAAAATGAGCGCAGTGTCAACTGTGGTCATGATACTTTAATTCCGAGGTCTGTTTGCGTGTGCAAAAAGTGACACTCGTATTCCAAACATATGGCAGATTAAAAACTTATCTACATGCTCCAATGTTTTTATCATCAAGGGTGGTCTATAGACGAATCCATATAAATGCCGTTATTTATGACCTCCCAAAAATAATTAATGCATAATACAGCTAGCTTCGACTAAAGCTTCTCTACACGGAAAAAAATATTTACCGACTCGGTAAAGTGCTACGCTCATTTTCGGATAACGAATATTCTACATGCTTCTTCAATAATATTTTATTGAAGCAGCGTAGAAGATTTGCTCCTTTTTAATACTGCTAATCTATTGAGCTAGAGTAACATTAATCTTTTTGCAGCAGCACAGAAGATTTGTTATCGGAAATGAACGTACTTCTTTTCTATTTTTTCCGCGATACAGACTCAAAATCAATATGATGTACACAAATAAATAAGTTGAATACAATAAAAAGAGAACGAGTACAAGCTTCACTACCATATTTTCGCGGCAAAAGAGATGTTCAATGGCGCGTGGGTGACAAACACAAAAGAAAAATTAATAACAATGACCAGGAAAATGACTGAGAGAACAATGGCGCGGTAACAGAAGGTTAATATGAAGAAAAATGTAACGAAGAGTACTCAATTTGTGACAGAAGGTGAGATGCTTTTGATCATAAATTGTAAGAGTTTTGTAAATCCTTATACCCAAACTTTTATAACTCGCAGAAAATGTGATCTCATTAAACAATGAAAGGACCCTTCATCAATTTCACTTATCAAGATCGCAGATCTGTAGAAGAGGATCCCTTTGATTCATGATATCGCAAATAGGCTCGTACTCTGCCCCTGCGCATATGTCAACGTTGGCCTACATACGCAAAGAGCCGAGCCTCGTTCGTTTTTTGTTCGCATTTGGGAAAAAGGAAAAGACGGAAAAAGAACGCGGGGAAAAAAGTGGATGAGAGTTTTGGTTTCGTCGAGCGTGACACCGCCCATCAAGTCAAATATAACTGTGATGAGAATCTTCGCAAGATCCAAACGACGCATTATATAGCGAGCGGGCATTAACCGAGAGCTCGCACTTCTATGTCCCACAATGAATCGAGTAACACGTGCGTGTAACTACGCAGTAGAAGCCCGAGGGAGGCTGGATGTGCACTAGAGATTCACGAAGTGGAGGAAAAGAGGAAAAAGAGAAGCTGCGATGACACACTGGGAAACACAGAATTCCCTACTGGCCTCGTAGGCTCTTTCTGTCGTGAAGGATCGCGATACGTGCTCGAGTAAGCCAGCATTCCCCACCAAAGTGTTGTTGTCATTAGAATTAGGTAAATATAACTCCCGTTGCATAACGACAGGTTAATGTAGGCTGAATTTATTATGTATTTGGGAAAGTCTTCGATGGAAGTAATCAAGACTGGTAAATGTTAAATTTAGTCGGAAAGTATATTTTCCGTGAGCAAGCGGAGTAAAACCTTTTTATCGTTTTCTAAATTATACCGTTTAAATCGTTGATCTTTAGTACTTAAACTACTTTTCATTTCTACACTTGTAAAATCTTTTAACTGTTACGAAATTGGACCTTTTCCATTTTTATAGATGTTGAAATTTCTGATTTATAATATTGCTCATTCAATATGATACAAATATCAACAAGGTAAGTAAAAAACGACGAAGAACGGTTGCAGTTGTTTGTTTTTCAGTTACGGTGAAGTATGTACATTAGTGAACAATAAGAGAAACAAATATGAAAAACTTGAGACTATTTGTTATAGGTTTAATAGACTCAGCGTACTTCTATGTAGCAAATAGATCAAAGTTAGCAAAAAGACATATAAGCGCAGTCGTTTCTATGGAACAATAGCAAAGGTTGAACGTGGAATGAAGTCGGGCAATGGGAAAGATAAATGTGAGAACGCTCGGTGAACATCTCTTGCCCCAGTCCGAAATCGTTTACACTGCGCGATATAAATGTGAAAGTTAATCTACAAACGATGAAAGTCACAGTCGCCAGTTATTTTCCTGATATTCTATTGTTATCAAACAGATATTCAATTATTGCCTTTGAAATATTATAAGCGCGAGACCTTTGAAAATATGGCTAAATCTCGTTCGAATGATCAGTCGAACCATTCCTTAAACTTCACGCCTCCGGTGTAAATGTCTGCGATTATAAAATATCAACACTAAAGGAATGCGTGGACCAATTTACATTTGGCATCGAAAAAGGTGAACGGCATTTTAAAAATAATTTATGACACAATCCGCAATGTTTTATTTATTTTCAAAACAATGTCGATGGGAGATTTTCATGCTGCAGGAATGTGCACAGGGAAACTGAATGCGCGGTGAGTGAATATTGTATTCCGAAGATTGAGAAATAAAATTATGCGATCGCCTTTTTCGGAAAAACTTTTTCTCGTAGGAAAGGTCGATAATTTTCTATTATTCCCCAGTAAGAACGCGTGCTATTCGCTGCTCAACTCGACGGTGCCACTGCGGTTCATTTATTTTAATGAGGACGGTTCTTAGTTCACGGTAAAGTCCCATTAGAACGACTCATCAGCCCGTTATTAATATTCAAGAAACATTAATGGTTTTGACTGCTGTTTCTCCCACACTTTCCCTTTTTGTCATCTCAAGTGGTTTGCCATTTTCCACGCATAATAACCTCTAATAATTCTTTGCTTTGCAGCTACTCAAAGGGGGGGCATCAAAAGGGTCCCTGGATTTCGTGAAATCTTTTCGAGCGTGGCCGCTCAGCAGGGTGTCCCGGTCTTTCGAATACAGCGCGACAAACGCTATACGTACTCACTGTCCGACTCCGGAAATTCATTCTTGCGAAAAAGGAAAAAGCGACGGAGAGAAAAGATTTCTTCCGGAAAGGCGGAAAAGAAAATGCTCGGGGAACCTCGAATAACCGGAATTTCGCGTTGAGAGCTTCTCTACGGAAATCAGCGAGAATGAGGCGATGGCGCGATGCAATAAATTGGTGCTCACCGGAAATGAGCCTGTAGATTTATCTGACTATATAACTACGAAAGTGCAAAAGTGTTGTACAGTTATTCTCCGTCGAAAACGTATGAATTTGATATTGAATCACGGCTGAGAAATGTGCCCTCGTAAAAAAGCTTGTAAAACAAACGAATTTCGTAAACATTCATTTTATTACACAGTTTGATGGAAACGTTCCACGATACGTTAGAAACGTTGAAAGTCTTTGCGTTATCTTTCGTGATTTGAGCAAAAGAAGGTAACGGTCGCTTGCAAGATGGTCAGTGTACACACGTATCGACGGGGTGTCACCGATATAATGAAACACCATTGTAGAAAAATCGTTTTCGGTTAAAGTGCTGCCATGAAAAATAACAGGATCGATGATGGTAATACGAGTGAAGGATGGCGCGTACCGTGATGCATGCCGAGAAATAAGTACGCGTTCAGGTCGAATTTATCACGGCTATTCGTAAAATATAAATATGTTCACGACATAACAGGATTATTCATCTTTGCACAAAGACTCTAAAGTCTCGCGTGGATGATTCGTTATACTGGCATTTAAACAGAAATGTTACTTTCGATGAACCGCTTCATTGCAATGATCTTATGTTACACATATTTTGTCAAGGCTCTTATTTAATTGATACAGCATGATTCATGCAAAAATTGATACATTTTTTCCCACTTTCAAAATCATCTATTCAATCAACCAAATAGGATTGTCATCGGTACATACTTTTCTGTGTAATTTTTATCGGTACATACTTTTATGAAACATTCGTAAAAAAAAACTACAATATTATCGAGGGGAACCCGTTTGATACGATCGATCGAGTCGAATGAGACTATATTTTAAATGGGTAACGCAACAATAGTAAAAAAAACTATTTATGCATTTTACGGAGCACATTCATATTTTTCTCGCGACAGATTCATGGCTGTACCCAGAACGGACTCTCGCCGGCAAAAGTATTAACCCACTTTCAAATGGGATAAAGGGTCATAAAGTGCAAAATAAAAATCTCAATCACAACAATACCGAATTTAGTACGGTTTCATTTCTTTCACTGCTCGTAACGTACATTATTTGCATAATGAGTAACAAAAAATGTCACTTTTCGAGTCGTGTAATATCATAATAAAGTGTTGCGTAGGAAAGAATAAAAGGGTTTCAATTCGTAATTTATCATCGATAAATATACGACGTAATAAATGTGAGCCATCTTTGTACTGTTGGGGCACTTTTGTAATTTTTATTATTTGACTTTTTTCTGCGTACCGTAATGCCCTACTTTCGAAATGGGGCAGGTTTACGACCACCGGTCTCGGAAATGCGCCGACAATTGTGACGGCTGTTAAAAACGCCGGGATATCGAAACAGGGGTATCCCCTACAGATCACGCCAGATGACAGCTGGGTCGGGTATTTAAATGGCGAGAGGGATGCTTCATATATGGAGATACTATTGTGCCTACGCCAGCTAATCTGGAATATTCTCACGATTTAATATTTCGAGATATTCAGATTTGCGCCGCGTTATCTTTCTATGCCATGGAACTCTTTGTGTAAAACCACTCCACGTTTTCTCGCATAATTTGGAAAAATAGTCGAGAAAATAAAGATAGAAATGGCCATTTTGTGCTAAAACGTTTATTTATCTTGGTAATGTAAATTTATGCAGGCCATTGAAAAATGAATATAAAATGAAAATAACGTTATAATCACGTTGGACATTAAAGTTCATTTGTCCATTGGGACTTTTACTATTTCATTCACTCTCTGATCCATGTCATAACGAACCGTTGAGGTATCTAGTTGTACTTTACGGTCTGGCAGTTATTGTCAACTGTCTGAACAGAAAAGTATTTACGATGTAGCTGCTCACGGTAGACAGAAGCGACTGCACAGGGTCAAAGTATTTGCGAAAAGAGCTAAGGAAGAAGAACAAAGAAGAAGAGGGGTTGTAGAATGGAGTTCGTACTTTGGGAAAATGAGCATTATTAAATTGCGTGGAAACCAAAGCTTCATCCAAGCTCGATTTATGCTTCGCAAGATAACAACAGGTTTATACTTCGAAAGTTCTTTTCTTGCTTTGTTCGACTTCAACTTTGTCATCGTGTACAAACGTCATTTCTACAGCGAGAATATGAATTCTTATCCCTGAAATTAAAGATGAAGCAAAATGTGAATTCCGCCGATAATGAAACAAGATTTAAACTTTATGTCAACTTTGCGTCACGATGAATAAAGTGGGTTATTTGCATTAACACCATTGATTCGATATAAAGGAATGCACAGAGTCGACGTAAATCACTGTAGCTGCGAAAGACAGCAAGAAATGTTTTTTGTACGATCCGAGATAAAGGCAAGAGGGTGCGACTGAAAATGAGAGTTTCCCGGCTTGTCCCTCGACGTATTTCTTAAACCAAAAAAGCTGACGTGAACAGCCATGCGTGGCTATTAAATATGTATGTAATTTCTCGACGAATAAAATATTTCAGAAACGGAGGGTCTGGATACAACACAGTATAAAGTAAGAAGGTTAGAAAAGATTATGAAAGTCAAGACTTGATTGTTTATGAAGGCTTTAAGATTCGCGTATGAAAAAGCTGAACAAAAAATTGTGAATTGGAAGAAATCGGAATTGTTTGAAAGAAAGATGTGGCTGTTGATTTCTGGCACTCTGCCAGAGAAAAATTTCAAAAAGAAAACAAGCCAAGAAAAATTAAAAAAATTTATGGGCATAATATAATAAATTTGTTTGACTTTTAGCTCAGCGAGAGACAATGGCGGTCGTTTGAATTTTGTACTTTTTTCATTACATCGAATCAACGGCGTACATTTAATATTATCATTTTCTTGCATATTTCGCTGTTTCGGGGGAATTGTATACAATGCCAGATCGCTTAACAAAAGGATGGAGTCTATTTGGACGCAAGAGAGCCGAGTTAAGGTCGACAAATCTTGCACGCACGTGAACATAATCCCCTTAATGACTCTTAGTCCTTGGTTTCGTCCTTTAGAATCTCCTGCTCGACTCTTGACTCTGCGACTAGCAGGTAATTACAAGGAGGGGTGATTGTTACCGAAAATCCGCTAGCCCCGTAATATTTATGTGCACATTGAAACACCAAACGGGGTGGAAACAGCTGACGTTTACGGGCAATGGCCAATTTCAGAACCTGAAATGCCGTAAAACCACAAAATGTGCAGGAAAGCTGTTTCCTCGCGATAATACCTGCCAAACATTTAATTCCCCATGCAAATTTTGATTGTTTATAGCTCGGAGCTGACGGAAATCACATCCACAATCGATTCTGGCGCAAACACCGTCACTTTGTTTTCGTTTCCTCTTCCACCGAATCAAATGTCGCGTTGATTCATTGATATTTGTTTTTTGTTCAACACAAAAAATTCTTGAATTATTCTTTTTCATTCATAAAACTTTACGACGTCATTGACTCAAGATGTATGGTCGATTCCAAATCCTCTTTAACAGCTGTGACACCTGGTGTCTGATCAGGTAAGAGCCAACTTTTTGCCCGCTTTTTTCTATAGAAATTTTTCTTTATAATCCATTGTTGTTGGGCCATAAAGAAAATGTGTCGATCGCAACGGAAAAGTATAGTTTGTCATTTTTCAAATATTTTACGTATGCGTTTTAAAATGAAAGTGTGTCAAAGGGGAGGAAAAAAGAGAAGTTGTTTTTTTGATACGGACAATTCTAAGCGATCATCTAATGTAAGTGCAATCCACAGCCAGAATGGGCGCGAAGGAGACTGAGGGAATAAGGGCTTAGAAGGATGAGAAAACGAGGGTTTCTGGACGGTTGAAGTCCCTCGGGTATGCGGGATTCTAGTGTATCCGGAACCTCTTTCACGTGCGTGGTGTTCACTCTCGAAGCGATTAAATATTTAACTGACGTCTTTAGTGGATATAGTACTGCTCAAATTATTCTAATGTTCAATGTCAACATTGACAACTTTAAGCAAGAAAAGTTTTCACCAAACATTACGATCCAGATATTCCATAAAAACTGTAAATTATCTGTTTCGATAAACGTGGAAATAAAGGGCAACAGTGTCGAAATTCTTTGTGTACAGACGAAAAAGAGATGAAAAAAGGCATTTCAGTTTATGATGACCAGGTGTCGTGTGTGATATTAACGACCAAAAGTCGTAAAATAAAAATCCTGGGGGAATACAAGAAGCCGACAGTTTTTCCTTTATTTGCAGCATCAAATTTTCCATCCTACCCATTATCTAAACGTCGTGATTGTAAAAAATGCGGATATTATACGCAAGCAGTATGAAAAAAGTTGTTTCGGTTCAAAGTGCGCTAGCACATTTGTCAACATGCGTTTCCAGCCTATTAACTGTCAATAAACTTCGTGACATTATTCATGCGTTTTTTTTGCGAGGTGCATTAGGGAATCTCACTTTACGAAAACAGGGAAAAACTAGCCGACGCTAATAAATATAAATCGACTGTCGTATCAACGACCCCCTATATTTTACGACTAAACTCATCGGGCACTTGGCATTTTTATGGTTTCTCTTTTTTTAATCTCTTAGTCTATTAGCGGAATGGACCGGGTCAACCTAGAAACCGAGAACCCCATGTATGAAAGTGCAACAATCGACTCTAGCGAATTTCGTAGATCGCGTGGACTTAACCGAAAGCCGATCTGAAGAGAAGTCTTTAATCTCACGTTGTACCTAACTACTCTCTTATATACCTCCCTTCTAATCCTACCTCTTTTTCCCCTTTTCCCCACTTCGTATCGAAATCCTTTGGCGAGGGTGTGCGCCCTAGGGAAATGCGTTTAGGGGGTTGAAAGGAGAAGAAAAAAGAAAGTAGCGTAATTCAAAACGCCGTGACACATAGGGAACTTGCTTATAAGTGTGTCAATCTACGAGTATGCATAATACAACGTTGCGCGACCTTCGCGCCGCACTTCACGCTGCTTTTTTCCTCACAATGCTATCTCGGGTTTAATCGGATGGAGTGTGGAACCGAGAATAATAAGACTGAATTTGACATGTATACGTCGGCCATCAATTTTTTTCGAATTTTCCAACTTTCACCGTCCAAGGCAAAGTTGCTCGCAAAACTTTTTCCTCCTACGTTTAATATTGTATCTCATCGCTCTTCTTAAAATACACTCGTCGGTATAGGTTTGTAATGAAGTTACCTCGTATATTCGAACTTACATTTTTCCGAGCCAACTTTCGGATCCAATAATGTCATGATACTCGTCTCACATTTCATTCGTCTCCCAAAATTGAAATTTCTAGATTTTCTACGACCGCCTGGAATGTGGAATATGATACAACGAAGAAAAAGGGAGCAAATCAGACGTATAAAAACTATCGATGTCGGGCTCATATCCAAACAGTGTTTCCAATAATTTAAACTCTTTTCATTTTCTTCAGTTATAGTCGGAAAATTCATTAAAATGCTAATATGCCTACACAAGAAATGAATTTAATTCCTCGTCTCCGGCGTCGAGAAGCGAGAATGAAAATTCCTCGAGGGAAACCTAACTAAATTAGCCGATACCCCTGATTTATTAGTGGCATCCTTGAACTCCAACAGTGACGGCTGGATTCGCGAATATTGAGTTATTCTGCAAATTTTGAATGTATGGCACATAGTATTAACTCGAGAGACTGGGACTCCTCGTCGGAAATTCCTTTAGCTTTATTCGAACAAGTTATTTTACATATATTGATCAAAGGTGGCCGGATTTATCGAATTTCGTAGTTCGCGTGGAAGTATATTTTCCAACTTTTTCCGTTGAAACGTGTTCGAAGGGAGCCTGACAAGTTGATTATAGAGGAATTCTGAAATACTTCGACGTCACCTTCAATTTTCTTTGCGTTTAGTAAACGTTCTTAGCGAGAGAAAATTTCCTTTTTCCTGCGTGAAAGGTATTCGAGGACGGATGCGAGGGAAAATGAGACTCGCGAAGCGACAGAGCCGCTCGTTTCGTCCCTCGCGTTGCCACTCGCAACCCCACGAATGGATGGAATTGGATCGGCGAGACCAAAGACAGGCCTTTCGAGGAGGGTGGACGAACTTGGCTTGTCAATGCAAGCACGAGATACAGACCCAGTCCGCCTCTTACCTGCTCCCTTTCCCGTGTCTCCCCAGAGGAATATGTTATTAGGCCTCCAGGATTATGTACTTTCCCGTGGTTAGGAGTAGGGAACCGTTCACGAGTGTAAAGAAGATCTGATAAGGACGGAGGTGAGAGACGAAGATGAAATGAGGCATAAGCGGAAAGACGAAGACATAAAAAAGAGAATGGGATCGGAGAAAGTGAATAAAACAGAATCAGAAACAATCCACTTTTTCTTCTTATCAACTGACATTTTTCAAAGATACGATGTTTCGTAAAGAAACCGATAGCCACATTTTCGTATAACTGAAACTTGTGAAAATTTGTTGTCCATCGTTAATCAATATTAGATTAGAAAAGGAGCAAGCATGCGGTGAATGAACGCAAGTATTCATGCAATTACACGAGTACTTGTTGTAACAGGACGAACGCGTGGGCGCATATTTGACAATATTCCACGCCAGATGCCTGCGCCAGAAATGTCAATCACGTGTGCTTGGAGCTTTAATCAGTGTTTTGTTTCATGGCCGTACTCCTCGTGGAAATGTGATCCCACCCGAATGCTGCTCAAATGGTAAGTTACGTGCTCATAGCCCGCCTTCTCTCGACGTATTGCATTACGTAACCATGTGTCGTGCATACAACCATTACATTCGTTTTTCACTCGAAAGCATTTTCAAGTGATGCATAATTTTCAGAAATTCGATCCATGGAAATGAGAAAGAAGCTCATCGAATTATCTATTGGAGAACTGCATTACAACTATAGTCTTTGTCGCCGGTTTGCGAAACGCAACTTGAACGTTATTGCTGGGTTACAAATCTGACGTGGACCCTCGATGAATCTCGGTAAAAGCATGCGAAGATAAGGATGTCCGACAGTTTCGAGATGCTCCGAAGAAATGTCACCAGTTTCCTGACCTTCGGAGGATTACCGCTATAAAACAATGCCGGAAAAGGGCCTGCCTAGCTTCGACAGAAACATCCCCTTAGCAACCGAGCAGTCTGTATTTTCTCTACCAAGTGCATTTTTCGCGACAGTTTTAGCACGGCGCAATCAATAGATGGCATTTTTAGGACGCCGCTGAGAATAAAAACAACGGTATTCTGGTGCTTGGGTCGTTTCTGTTCTCCGGTTAGTTATAGCCGTCAAAATTAAATTGTCTAGTCCTCGCTTTACCTCTCAGTGAATGAATCCATTCGGCGGACTTTCCTTTCGGGAACCATTTTATAGGCGAGAATGCAATTTACGAGAAACAGATCGTCGTCGTTCGTCACGGATCTAGATTCTCATCCGGCAACTACTTTACATTTAGATTCAACCTCTCAATTTGGCTGTTGCAGAAAGCAACGTAACTTTAAATCATAATTCAGAGTCATTGTCGCCGCATTGATATATTTATGTAAATATCACCTACCATTTGGTGTAAACCAAATGTGGATTTCGGTAAATGATTTAATATACTATTGACCTATATTTGATCCCTGCATTATCATTTTCGAAGAAAAATCCTAGTCCCGCGTGCATTATTTGAAATGTGTGACGTATATTACGTTTGCCAAATGGTACACTTGTTTTCCGAATAATACGACCAGGCCGGTATTATAAAGCAAGTCATAAGGAACGATTATCGGATATACTTACTTCATTATTGGTTTTTGTGCACCGGTTAGTGCGCCAACAGTGTGCCATTACCATGACTTAGCTCCCTCCATAAACATACCCATTGATTGCCTCAGTGGCACATCTGCTCGTAAATACAATGGAATCGAGAGAAAGTTGCAATGCGGGTCACGTGCTACCCTTGGAGCACCCAATTCGTCCCCGAAGCTCGAAAGCTTAAACCTCCGTAGCGCTTGAGAAAGGAAAAATATGCGTTACGCCGAAATAACATTACCTTCGGGAAACGGCATTCTTTGCCAAACGTGTAATCTTTCCTTGAATCTTAGCTGTCAATTAAAACGCGTGATTGTGAATGAAAATAATGCCCAAAAAAGGAATGTCTTAATTGAACATTTTCAAGTGCATTAAATTGTCGTAATTTCGAATTCTGCTCGTTCGTATAATATATTCGACTGTGACAAATGTAAGTCGAGCTTGATCAATCACGCAAGTATATTTCGTGCACGACTGGATGGCTGAATTGGCACCGGATAAAGTATACCCCCCACGGATATAGAGCCACATTGTGAAACCCTGGCAATTTTATGACTGGCTACATAGTGACATCGGCCAAGATATTACGGGCTACCCTTTTCCATGGTGGTTCTCGAGGTTGACCTATGAAGTTGCTATATTGGCTTTCGTGCAGTAACTATAGACATTTTCTGCGAGAGCTATCCTTCATTTGAAAAGGCCTTCGGCTATGGCCTTGCCCGCTTTTCCGGTCGCCCTGCACGACCGGAAGACAACTTTTATTGGCAGTGTTTCATTCCAACCGATACAGAAACCATATATAGCGTTCCCAGGAAACGGTTACCACGTGAATTTATCTGTCGCCGCGCGGCGATTTATTCAACCTCAGCTGCAATTCTTCACCTCGTGCTTTACGGATGAAGAAATTATGAAAAAAAGTCTCGTTCGTTCGCTTCGATCCGCAAAAAGAAGACACCCTTTGTAATTTACCCCGACTTAATCTTCGTAAAAGCTATTCACAGCGGATCTTTTCACAAGTTCAGAATGATAATGACGGGAAGAAGGTAGGAAAAAAGTTTGCCAGATTTACAGAATATCTGATCGCAAGGGTCTGGCGCTCGGCACGTCGTTGTTTGCTCGAATCGTGAAGGAGGAGAAATAAGGAGGCAGACTGATTAACAGGGTCTTATCGTCTTTCAACTGGCAAAGCTGCAATAATCACCTCGAAGCCCCGCTAATTCTCAGCGTGACAGACCCGCCACTCCCGCTCGAGTTCAAACAACCCTTAGTCGCGATACCGCTGATATTTCTACTTTACACTTTACTTTTTCCACCATTCGTTCTCTTGTATCGACTTTTACTCTCAAAGCTTCTTAACCGAGGTATTTAATTCTTCGCCCTCGTTTGCAATTCATTTTGAATTTTTAAAGTCGTTACAGACCGCCGCAACTTGACAATTCGCTCTTCCTTTGCTTGTTATCTGAAGTTTCTCTCCGTTCTTTTTGTCAATGCATCACTTTCATCCATTCGACTATGAGAAACGTCTTTTTACTTTTTGCGCCATCAACTCTTTCACGAGCTCCCTTCATGTACAAGACTTTTCATTGATCTTGCCTTTGAACGCAACTCGAAGACTTACAATTTAAACTCCGAGTGTCTTTTTGCCATTGCAAACATTGCAGTGGAATTCAATTTAGTTGAAAATCGAAACTCTTTGTCTCTAAATTCGTCGTGGTGGATGTGATGGTTTTTGTTGAAAGTGAAAACTCAGCCCTTAACGTGTTCGCCTGTTTTTCATTTCACATTAATGACCCAGAGAATACCGCGAAAAAACGTTATTTCAGAGATTGCACGTGGCGTAAAATATACGGAATCGTATATTTTCGCCGAGAATACGGATATACGGAATCGCCGGGGAAAAAAAGTTGGTCTCTTACAGATACACATTGCCATGTATCTATATGTATTCTGCTCGTAACGTCTTTTGTTTCTTTCCCGAGAGAACGATGCAAGAAATAACGGCATTAGTATTGATCCCAGAAAAATTAATGAGGAAATCAGAGACTGGAACGCGCTGCTGAAACAGAGAGGAAGAAAAGTTTCCTAACTGTCATTTGTTTTTCGACAGCCCCGCAGAATCTGAAACCCTCAAGAGAGATGTGATTGTACTTTATATATATATATATGTATGTATATATAAAGTAATCTATTCCATGCTCACAAAAAGTTGTTAAAAAAGTACATCACATTTTTAACATGTTTTACTTTTAATATGAATCAAGGCTACTTTTATTAATTCCAAAATAGCCTACAATCGAATAATTGCATTATCACGTTCAGTGCTTAAATATGTCAACAGACTCGATGTAATTGTGCCAATTCAATCACTTGCATTATGTGTTTTCGATGTTCTTTGCATGATACAAATCTGTTATCACGATGTACCTTTGAACATAAAACATTCCAGGCTCTATAGGCATGCGATGAGCGTATAGAAATATTCACAGGTGAAAACATAATGTTAACACATAATAACATAAAAGGCAGCGGATTCATTTCAATGGATCATCTGCCGATGACAGGCTGTGTGCATTTTCCATTTAAGGTCGGTCTTCCGAATGAGAGCATTCCAAGCGTTTCGCAAGAAATTCTCCTTTTGTCAGCAGCAGTTGCGTGTTAAGCGGATCTGGATGGTAAAGGGCGGCGTCAGCGGTGAATGAGGGAAGAAGAATGGCAAAGTGAGAGAATACGTCGAAAACAGATCTGCATTCAGATACGTCAGAGGAACATTAACTCTATCACGCTATCAAATACATCGAGCAACTTTCATAATCAATTTCACCTCTTCGTGTAATTACATGTAATCACAGTTGCGAGACAAGTCGTTAATGCAGTTAAAAATAAACAACTGTTTATTGTTTATTTAATTGCGATCCGTTGATTAAAACTCGTGTTTTCAAATACGATTTTTTTCAACGCCGTCATGAGAAGACTTTCTCTCATTTTTTTCAAGACCCTTTAGAGCTTCGTTTTTTATCT
Source organism: Zelostemma sp. ZL-2020 (assembly GCA_022816865.1). Taxonomy (NCBI): domain Eukaryota; kingdom Metazoa; phylum Arthropoda; class Insecta; order Hymenoptera; family Platygastridae; genus Zelostemma; species Zelostemma sp. ZL-2020. The sequence goes on along the minus strand of JABFQM010000073.1, from coordinate 24,497 downwards.
TCCTCCTTCCCCCGTTCCAATCCTCGCAAGAAAAAACATTCGGAAGATTTTTACCTGCATTTTTAAAATCTTTCTTGTTTAAAGGAAAAAGAAATAAAAGGGGAATTCAGCGAGTACGTACCAAAAGGGTCACAATGCTCAATGTAATGCCAGGCAGCTAACATTGCAAGATATGTTGAATTAAGTGAACTGAAAGTTTAACAAGCTGAATTTATAACGTCTACATCGTTCGTGCCATTCCGCAGGAATAGCTTTGCCGACAGGACAGAGGAAATTAATGTTGAATCGGATGAGGACCGAAAAAGTTACGGAATTAAGGCAAAGGGAAGCGCGCGGAGAAACTTCTTCTATTCACCGAGAATTTCGTATTCGGGGTGCGAATGAAAATTAAATATCATTCAGATTGAAATGAAACGCTGGAATCGTGCGTAGATAGGTAGATCAAGGGGAAATTAGAATGGAAAAGACGAAAGGAAGTAACGAAAGAGACGAGAATTGGATGGAATATAGCAGGAAAGATGTCGAGCATAAGACTGGATAAAAACTGGTATAACTCGACTCGTCGGCATGTCTGAATTATAGCAGTTTACGCGCGAAGAGGGTAGACTGCTACAATTGCGCCCTGCGACTGTCAGCTATGTGATTTAAGCTGCCACACGCACTAAACTTTCCTCTAAGGACACCCAGAAATTACCCACTCCAGCTCTGCCCATTTTATCGTGAAAAATACTACTTGAAAAACGAATTTACATAAATTTAGAATTTAAGCACTGATGGTAAATGCGCCAATCTTGTATTTGGGTTGTGTGCCAAACAACGATCGACTGCGATCCATAAAGTTTCATTGCAGAAACCGTAAAGCCATTCTTGTTCGACACGGAAGCGTCGATAGTGCCTTGCGAAAAATTCCCCCGAAAATCGAGCTCTCGCTGCAGATATCTTATCATCTGTTTAAAAGCCGAAATTGAAAATTTCCCTCTCGACTTGTCTAGCGAAAACGAAGACAAACGTTCGTACTTTTTTTACACCGATAATTTCCTTCGCAGTGGAATGATTTGTATCAGTTGCCGATTTTCAAAGGGAAATATATATTCAGAAGCGACCCTTCATACTCGTGGACATAAAACGACACCGCGCTTCTTCCGCTGTGACATTTTCGATGGAAACCGAGGAAGAAAATATGCAAACAGTCTCTGTCTCCAGGGAATTCACCCTGTTAGAATGAGGGCTTGACAACGAGGAGTCAGAGACGAGTGGGAGGAGGAAGAGCCCCCCAATGTCGACCTGTAGAACCTATTGGTTGATGATATGTGGCCGATGTTTATCGATAAAAAGAGACCATAATAGACGCAGACGAGATAGGGGTATTGTATAGGGAAATTGGAAGAGGATCCAATTTGCAAATTTATTGGCGTTATGGTGTATCTGTTGGTAGGTTGGCCATTTTCTGAGGCTACTTCTCGAATACAAGCACGATATAGGCTAAATTACTTTAGCTCGAAAAATGTGTACAACAAAATAGTCAATACTTGCACGAGTATTACACACATTCGAAAAGATGATTTCAAAATGTTATTCATTCCAACCGTGTGAGGTATTGCGCCACTTCCAGTCGTTTCTAGTTCAACACACCTTAATTATCGTGTTCTCAACGATCAATATGCTATTGACGTTTATTGCGTCACCGAGTACCATCGATTTTAGACGCTTCGTTTAACAGCTGGATAACGTTCATACAATTTTCAACACAATTCTCGTAAGATTAATGCGACACTTTTCATAGGAGCATTGAAGAATCAATCACTCGGTACCTAAATGATTGCGAGTGTAACGCGTTCGACTATCTTTTGATTCCGTTTCATTTCTTTGTACAGTGCATTGGAAATTGAGCACGAGTGACGTGCTTATGATCGCAACAGATTTCTCGCCAAGTGCCAGTCGGATTTGTCGAGTTCCTCGATTTATCGAAATCCTACTCAGAATTTTGAACGAGTTCCCCTCGGCACCCGCCGAGCACCATCTGTCGCTCGAGCCACAACTTAAATGGACGTATGACTCGTAAAAAGCGGGGCTGAAAGGTGGCTTTCAATCGCGATCGTACGTTTAGCCAGCGGTGATTCGTTTGCGATAATAATTGAACTGTATATATAATTGTTGTATACGAATGGAAGAAATATGTCGAGTAGAAGAGAAAAATGTCTTTTACCGTTAATTGAAACTCCATTTTGAGCTTCTTTTAAAATTTTGTATCACGCGGAGCACGCATGTAATTGATAAAGGAAATTCAAATAAATTCATTCTGACGAGGTTTGGTTGATGAAAGACGAAGGAAACGATTAAAACATGAGCTATTGTTTCCATTTACTGACAGTGTAATAGGATTATGAACTTTAGGTATGAAATATCAGTTGTTCTACCAACGTTAACAAGACATGAATGAGTTTTCGTAGTAAATTTAATTTGCAATCCACATAACGTTTTGATGGTATCTATTGATAATTAATTTAAGTGAAATCCAAATATTGAGAGAAAAATGTTCTCTTGAATTTATTCTTTTCGAATAAATTTAGTACATTATTAATTATTGATTTTAAATAAAACTGATGCGAATAAATTTGTTCCAATCAAAAGTACATTGGCAAAAAATTGTATGGTGATGAAATGATCCTTGAATAATGCAAGAAAATAAATTGAATAATAAATGAATGGTTTTCAACGAAACGGATTCATATCGAAAAAAAGCTCTCCGAGTCGCAAACTTTTGACGAACTTTGAGGTTTAATTATCGTCTCACTTAGAGAGGTTTTTAGAATAAGAAATATAACGCGATATTCAACGAATCGCGAACTTTCGGAACTCGAATGCCTGCTTACCGTGTATAAAGTAACTTTCGACGAATTGCTACGGTTGAAACTATAAAATGGTTGCATCAAATTAAGGAATTAGTCGGGGAATCTTTTCATTAGTCGCATCAGAGCAGCGTAGCGCAATAATTAGCAACAAGATATTGTACTTGACCGAAAAGATAGGATAAGAGAACATAAAGAGGTCCTTGGAATCTCCTTCATTATTGGATTTGATTACACTCAAACGACGGAATTTCTGCATTCGCGACATCACCGACAACGGGGTGCGCTGAAGATCATAATGAAAGAGGCTCGTTCAAGGGAATAAAAAAGAATAGATACAGGGCGTTAACAAGAATGCTTGTTATTAAAGGTTTGAGAACTTTAGAAAGAACTCGGCGATGGGGAACTTGTGTTGCTCTCTGCTTGTTTCGCCGTTGATACGAAAGAGTTCTTTTCATTTTTATGAGAGTAGTGACATAATATACTTAAGCCCATAAAATGTATGTCTATACATCTGATATCGCCTTTTCTTGCTTCCTTTGAAAAGCTCCAAGTGGACGCAGTGAATATTAATTGCAGCGAGTACTTTGAAAAAATGAAGATGAATACTCGGGGTTATATTCGAGTGCCAGGTCGAGCATGCTCGCGCAATGACAACGAAGGAAATATGTTGTAAAGCCGTTTCGCAAGATACAATGGAAGTACACATATCAATACATAAGTAAAACGAAAGTGAATAATTAAATAAATCAACAGATGCAACAGTGTTGCGAGAACGGAAAATAAACAAATTCTTGTAGTTTACAAAAATCTTTCTTATTTTTAATTTCGCCGAAAATAGATTGGAAAGTCTTGAAGTAAAATGTTGATAATAACGCGAGATGGAAACATTTTGTTCATTAGAAATGCATACTCTCAATTCAAGGGCTTGGACAAATACTTCGGCACCTCCTTAAAAACTCAAGACGTAATTTTTGCATCAGTTTATAGAAATGATAGTAAAATCAATTATTCACTCACCAGATTCAATATCACTAGGTAGTAGACTATACGTCAGTGGCAAACACCCTATAAACAAGGGGAAAATGCTATATGTATGTGTTCTCGAGTAAATCGATTTTAGGTTCTTGCGTGCGACTCCCGTACCATTATATTTTAAGCGAATTATTATGCACTATATAAATTCGTGTCGGAAAAGATTACGTTGAGCGTAATATTTCAATAACATATTGCAGTAGAAAGATTTTAAAGTCGAAGTGTATCAGCAATCTCAATTTAAAAAATGACAAATGAGAGTTGGAAGCATGCGACACGCACGAAAAACTTTGAGAATAGTTTCGAATTTACTTCTCAAAATAGAAAGTTTTTTACGATTGAGGCTTCGAACTTCATAACAGCGGTAAAATCTGCATTAGGTTGCTTCTTCGTTTTACGAGAAGCTTTTAATTGGCAATATTTAAATTCCTATTTATTTGCCTCACTTATCGCGTCGTGGCACATCGTGGCAATCGTTTAATTTGAAAGAGACACCGTGTATCTGTATCGATTAGCAAGGACATTTGGGGGTGTCGGGCCAAAGAATCTTAGTCCTCTGATAATCTATTGCGCTCGGAATTGCCGAATTTCTCTGCTCCGAATTAAATTCTTTCCCTCGCTCGATTTATTCCGATCCGCTCAAAATGTGAACTGCTTTATTGCTGATTTAAGTAGGCAGGAGTGCGAACCTGGCAACATCTGGCAATTCGCAGATACGTTAAGATTATAAGAGAAAAATGCGTAAGGCAGTTTTTCTCGTAATCACCGATATTTCGGTGATTGATGTTTACGATAATTACGCATTATATTCGAGTCTTTGTTTTACTAATGTGAAAAGTCAGACGTTTTTCTATTTGTAGCTTGAGCGTTCATTAGCGACGAATGTACACGGCGTTGGAAAATATGAAGGACGTTAATTCACTTGATTCAGAATTGGAGAATTACTTGAACTGGAATTTAATTTTTTCCTCCACCCTGCGCTTCTCGTTTGATAGCGAGGAAGCGAGTTGAATACCAAAACACAGACCTCTAGAAAATTAACAATGACATTTCTCTCAACGTCACGAAAAAATTTCATATCCCCTGCTCGAAGCAGCTTCTCTGGGCATTCTTTGTTCGCGGGAATGACTGGAAAAAAGGGTATTTTTCAAAGGACCTTTTTTGTTCTTACGTGTTTAATTATGTACTTTAGAATCTCGTCCTCTAAAGAATTATATCGAGATTTTAATAATGGACCATCATATTCGTGTTATGGATGATTATAAAAGAAATCCCTGCCTGATAAATCTGCCACTTTTGTCAACTAAAATGAAGCAATTTCAGAAAGAGGACGGTGAAACATTAAAACTGGCGGAGAATTTCTGAATTCGAAACACGGAATTGCAGATACTCAAATAAGCAAGAATCAACACCCTTAGTTTGTTCGAGGTGATGAATAAGAGATGAGAAAAGTACTTACAAAAAGTAACTAATCCTCGTGTCGTGGCAAGGTTTACAAAAGACTCGAGTAAGTAACAAACGCGTCGTGTAAGGGAGCAGGTGAAGAAAGTCCCGAGTAGCAATATGGCAAAAGTGAGGAAAGGGAATGAAAAAGTATGAAACTTTTCTTCTGAACGCATGGCACTTCCATCATAATCTGTTCAACGAACCGACAGTGAATCATCAAGCAATAATTAATTGCGCTCCTGAAAATATTTCTGAGATCTTTCCTCTTAAATCTAAGCTGGGATAAAAGGTCGGGAATAAATGCGAACTTGCAAGAATATTGAAGTGAACGTTTTTTCTTGATGAAAAATTTATGTGAATGAACGAATATGTAAGAAAAAGACTTATAACGCGGGAAAAAAAGTTAGAATAATCTCGTTCGACCCTCGCAATTTCAAACTATTGATCGTCAAATTGACCAAGAAGTACTTTAACATTATTTTCAAAGTTCCTCGTGCGTATTTCATGTTTCCAACTTCTATTTGTCATTTACTTTTTGCCCTCACGCATCAAATATATCATCCGCTCAATTTATCACATACTTTTGTCGAAAATGCGGAAAAAGATTCATCATTTTTCTTCGAAATTGAAGACGATCGAAGGAAAAAGTGCGTGATCGAACTACAATATTCGTTGATGTTTTTATAATCGACGAGAATAAGTCGAACTAATTTTGGAAAGCTGACCGACGGAAAAGAAATCGCCCACGAGAAAAACAACAAACGGCTCATTGACCCTGTAACGGCAGCATTTTATTCGATAGATTAATCAAAATTGAACGGTTGGACGACTGCAAGTATTTCAACTATTTGCAGAGCATTTATTTAATTGAAGAAAAAGTTCCTTCCCTTTAGAATTTCTGGAGACTTTTTAACGATAATTAATTATTTGTATTGCATGATATTACATAAAATATAGAATAATATCAGTCGATACTACTGTTTCAAACAGAGTACGTCCAGTGCGTATTTGAGGAGTTGAGCATGATCAGAATACTGTACTGTACCCAATCATCGACCTGAATAAAACTCGACGAATCGCCCAATTAAGCTGCGTTGTATTATCGCATTTTAACCGATAATTTTTCAACAAGAAGTGTATTTTATTAATCGTAACCGTACTTGTTGAGCGCTGATTAACTTTCAAGAAATGAATTAACACAAATAGAATTATAAGGGTATAAGTTGGTTTGAAAATTCGTTAAGTTGGATAAAATGCTTTTTTAACACAGCATTTGTTACACAAACGAGTATATTAATGGGCGAATAAATTTTCTTGTGGGAACTTTTACTTCTTTATCGTGACGTGTAACGGTACGTTAACTGACGTTAGTAAAGTTGATGTAAATAATAATTTTCTCGTCGATGGCTCAGCGAGAAAGAAAACTCGACAAAATAACGTTTTGGGCGGAGTGGAAAAGGTTTATGTAGCACTAAATTTGTTTCAGGAATGTTCCGTAGAACGTTGCGGCTCGAGGGTTCGTGCAATTTAACCAATATTGAACATATACTCTCTCTCAAAGAGAAAATTCCTGTTACCATCCCCAAGCGCAAGCGATACTTGCGTGCTAGGATATTGTTTTTTACATAAATAAGAATAAAGAAATATAACGGTAATTAATTGCCTTCGAGTGGATGCAACTTTTTAAAGGTTTCTTCCGCAATTTATTTGCTGCGTTCAATTAGTCATTACTCATTTCGATCATATATTTCCAATTAAAAGACCAAGTGTTTCAGGTCAATTTAATGTTGATGTTAACAAAATGTTAGGAATACTCCAACAATATTATTAATGTTTTTTAGATTTATTACCCAAAAAGATCTTTCGTAATGTGTAATGTTGTTAATTTCGGAATATCTACAATACTGCTGTACCGAAATACGTAGTTGAATACGAATATCCGAGATCGAATCAAGTCAATTGTAATAAGTTTGTTTTATTGGCTCAGAGGGAACACAACAAGGGAGTTGTCGAACATAAATCATTCGAAAGGGTTTCTGACCAAGGGCTAAATTTCATGAACATGCGGTAAATACACAACACTATTATCAGCTAGGAAGATAGTGTACAATGAATTAGTTTCGAGCAAAACAGCGTGGTCTCCATCTGTAAAGTCAAATACAGGGGAACACGTACACGGTGGTAATTGTGTCTCATAATGGAAGCAACAGAATCAATGTTGGGTTTGGCTGGAAATCTTCCCGCAGGAGTGGAAGACACGGAACACGACGAGGAAAATTACCGTTACGAAAGCGAATACGCTCTGGAATAACAAACGACAATAGCAATAATAGTTTACAAACTTTGCGAAATAGTTATTTGATCTCATCTTGTCCTCATCTCGTCTTGCACGTTTCAGTTTGTTGAAAATGGTCTTTCATTGAATGAGCGAATGCTCTTGCGCGAAGAACTTGAGATTTTCAACTGAACATTCTCGGAAATGAACCTTAAACTTTTATGCTTGCTTCCGCATATTTTTGGTAATGGAAGAATGTACTCGAGAAAGTTGTCAAGTTCCACGCATTGTTATCATCTTCATTCCAAAGGTAATTACAGAAATTTGAATAAAAGCATTCTACACATTCAGAAGGAGCGTATACTTGAAGCTTTTTCCCGAAAGCCAGTGCGAGGTTCAACCCTCTAGCGAAGTTTTACGGCCTTGTAACACTGCAAGGGGCAATATAAGTCCCTGATATTCTAAAACCCAGATACCCAAATACTCCAAGGCCTTCTAACCCCTTAACAACCTCCGTGCCAATCAAAGCCCCTCGAATAGCTACGACGCTCTGAATGGTATTACTATTGTAATTTCAAACTTCCCCATAAACGTTTTGGGTTAACGAAAGACTGTTGCAGCGGATGGATTAGGCGAGCCTACGATATAGGAGGTGAATGATACTTAGTCTAATGGATTTAGCCTCGTCACGTCAAGTAGCTCTGTAACCGAGCTTTCCGATGACTCTTTTGTTTTCAGAAGTTGATTTACTTGTAAGCTGAAAGTTTCGGTTGGCGAAATACGCATTTCCGAATGGCAAAAGTTTGATGTGGTTTCTCAGAAGTTTTGCTTTCTATGGGATCTTCGATTTTTAAGGTCTTTGGTACCTTGTTTCCCTAAAGAAACAACGCAAACATTTCCTTAGACGACCTTTTCACGACGTTCGATAAAGGAAGAGCATTATCGAAGTCGAGAATCTCGAGTTTTAGGGTTTATAAGTAATAGGCTGTCTCGTAGGATGGGCAACCTTGACGATAAAGAATCGACTCCACGACGTTGAATAGACGCGATTTCCCCTTCATTCTATATTTCCCTGGCTCGCTTTTTATGCCGCACGTACGTAAAACTTGAACCACTGAAAACGAGAGAGGTAACTTTTGTTCGTCTATAGAAGCTGAAAGTACGAGTCTTTTTAAAAACGGCCTTGCATTTCTTTCCGTGTTTTCCATAACTCCTACTTTCAGACAATTCACATCGTTAAGGTTGAGGTAACAATCACGAAACATGAGGCTACATAAAACAAGCCAATTCTATACCAATAGCAACTTTCCAGACACACTAATAACACAAAGACTTTGTCGCGACTTTTCTATTACCTTTTTTCCCGCGTTATAGGAACTTATTCGAAAATGAATTCCTTTGGAATTTTCCGTTATTGACTTCCTGCTAAATTCGAAAGTCAATTAGCATTTACGACCATCCAATTAAGAATATAATGCCGGATTCAATTACGTTCGATCGTTCGGTAACATCGTAATTGTCGTAAAAGTCCCGTTGATAGGCGCTGAAAGGGCTTGAAATTCATCGAAACCTGTGAATTCTTTGTGTCACAGTGTTCAAAGATAGAACGATGCAATTCGTTTAAGGAGGGTCGTGAACTCAATTGTACCAATCTCTCAAAGCACGTCGCGGAGAATAATGCTAACCCCAATAAGATATCGGCATTGACTTTGAGATTTCTATAAAATCCGATCAATTAATTCACTTATTCTACGCTGAAAATAAAAAGTTCGAGCTCGTTAAAAAAGATTAATTCCAATCTTTATCGATAACAAATATGCGCTGATCAATAAATCAAGCTAATCAAAGAACATGGCCATGGTAATGAAGTTGAAAGAGTAAAAAATGTTTAACTAAGAGTAGCTCATTCTTGTACTTTGTTCTTTCTATTTCTCTCCTTTATCAAATTGGGCTATGCTTGCTTTTGAGGAAAATTATTGTACTAATCCTGTGAAACATGCATGAGTGGAGAGGAATTAGAGTCCTGAGCTCTCCCGGTACCTATTTTCGCTAATCCTTGACTATTTGGGAATTGGATGGAACCGGCTGCGCGCGTCCTGGTTCGCTGTTTCATGTGGAACGGTTGTTGCACTTTCTAGCAGCTCTCGCAAGATAAGGGACCGAATTAGCTCTCGATTTTAAGGCACCACATTAACAAGCCATTCTGTGACTTTGAATAGTCTCGTACCATTTCAGTTCTAAGACGCTTATTTCAAATTATACCTCGAGTTTTCCTTCTCACCGAACCATCGCCAACGACAATGACAATATAAAGGAAAAATGGAGCCAGTCAAAATAGCGTGATTTTTAATTAAGCACTTTTACCAGAGTACGATAAAAAATGTTACGTCACTTCTTTTGAAGATGCCTGTTTGTGTCAACTATAATTTCCTATTCATTATGACCAACGCGATATTCTGAACCGCGTAAAATGCAAATCAAAAGATCCTTTGGAGTTTAATTATCCCTTGGCTCGCTATCTCTTCCCAAGCATCGCAAATTTGTACAAAGTGGAACGATGCGAAGTCTAGTGTATAAAAGAGTTAAATACGTATCTGAATTGAAACGGACTTTTATTTGCGGCTACCCACATTTTGCGGTCTTTTCATACTTGAATGGGAGGGAGGCCGAAAATTCATGTAGGTCGGTAGTTTTTCGCGTAATTAAAATATTTCAAGACCGTTTCTCCGAGAGAAGCGACTCGGTTGGACAAACGAGTCTTGCCATTTGAAAGGTACAGTTATTCGTTTCTACGTACTTACATGAGGTATAAAGTGTCGACTGCGTGTAAGGGACGAATGGTGGCGAGACTTAATTGGACTTAATTAATTCAATTAATGCGTGGAAAGAAACCTGCGAAAAGCAGCGTGAAAAAGCTTGCAGTTTGTACCCGAGTCAGGCGTTGAGCTTTGATTAAACAATGTTGTCGTGAAATTCTCCCCGCTTTTTAGAATCAAAGGCATAAAAGAATTTTTTTCCATTCAATAGAGTCAAAACTATGTTACTCTATGTTAACGGAACACGGCTCTTTTGAAACAATTGTGCGCTATTCTAGAGAAATGAGTTAAGTGTTGACATAAAAGACGATTTGTAACCTCAAATTAAAATTGTTAAAAGGATAAAAAGGATTACTTTGAAAGAACCGTACAAATACTGCACAGAGTTTTCTGCTCCATGGTTAAAAGAAATCCATTGAATTCATATAATTCAGCGAAAAATGGTCGAGTTTGTTTGAGATACCTTATTCCATTTTAAAAAGAGTACATTTGTAAAAGAAGCGCGGTACTGAATAATAACAATGCTTATGACTCTGGCAACATACGCTTTTAGGATTGAAAATTTAACTGTCAACGCAAGGATAAACGTTTCTCGAACTCAAATCAATTTTTTCAAATGCTGAAGATATAAGTCGTGTCAATTGTATCTTATTTCATAATAAGTGCTGCAATATGAAAATTCTCAGCTCCTCGTAGAGAGTCAGTGTTGTACTGGGTTAGAACTCGAAGTAATTGCCGTAACGATCGACGCGAAACTCTCTAGAATTCAAACGAGCGTTAATTTCCCCTGAAGTGTGATCCACGCCGTGCGATAGTTCGAAAGCTTAAAATATATGAACCGGTAGAACATCACGTCATAAAATACAGTGCGCTGTACACATGAAGATTCTAAGGTCGCGAGTTCGATCCCCTCTGAAGAAAACACAAAACTATTTATAGAATCACCGGGAATACATATCGCTCACCTTTTATTTCGTATTTGCGCGAACATTCAACCTTCGTCGTAAAGAGATCGACGATGCTGTTCGTTTTTCGTGCGTGCACATATAAATGCGTTACTCGCATTCGAAATATAACGCCGCGACACTTCTGCGGGCTCGTTTCCCCTAATTGTTGCAAGTTGAAACGAATGGCGCTTCGTAAACGAGGCGTTTCGTTTCACTTAAGACTAAGGGAAATTTACGTCCACGGATCCACGCGGTGGCGCCACGAGATAGACGCAAACGAGTGACAAGACAATTTTTATGCTTTTCCAGTCACTCGTATCATTTTTGACTCACGGAATACGTTGAAATCTAACTATAAGTCACGCTTTTTTTTCTGGATTCTTAAACGACGGAACAAGGTTCATTAAAAAATCGTAAAATAAATTACACGGCTTACGATTACAAAGTTGAAACATTCGCGGAAATTTTCATGAAGTATTGCGAGAAGCGTGTAATAATGTATGCAAATTCTTTTTACGCGACACAGAAATTCTTTTTCAACCACGTAAAGTTAGCTCTGTGATCGATTCAACTTTATAATCTTCCTCGGAATCTACTCCCTCGCACACCAGCCAACAAGTTTGGCCGCTCTCTCCGTTCTTTGGGTATCCTTCGTCTTGGGTTAACTCTCTCTTGCCCAATCTGGCGCAAATTTGCATGAAACCCTTTCCCGAATCTCAATGCCCTTCACTACATGGACCCCGTGAAGCTTATGGAGCACCAGATGAAATATTCATTTAATTATGACTTATTAAAATATAGATAGCATGTTACAAGCCACATTACTTCTTCGCCTCACAATAGCATTTGGGCAGCCCTCGTAATAGTCCACTCCGGAGCGCTTCCTTCGACAAAATTTGTAAGATAAATAAGGTCAGTGGTAGGAACTAATTGTGGAGGAATAAATCATGCAGATACGTAAAACAGATGCCCGCTCCTGAAGAATCTTATTAACATAAATGGACGAATTACGCTTATCTTATTATGCCATTGGGCCACTCGTTACGCGAGACACGTACTTTCCAGAGGATATCCTGTCCGTAATGACAGCCGAGAAAATGCCTCCTTGATGCAGTTGTTTTCCATTGAAACCATATTAAGAATAGTCCCTTGGCTAACGAGGCAGGAGGGCCATTTTCTGTACGGGGCGATATAAAACTCGCTAGTAATTTCGATTGCCAACGAGGAGATAGCAAATTACGTAGAAATTCGTATGCATTAGAACGGAGATAAGCTCTAAAAAATGGAAGCCGGGCGCATGAAGGTATTTTACAACCTCAGCCAAGATTTCGATCTTTGGCAGAAATTTCGTTACAATCTCTCGCTCTGCTCCCTTATTTATATGAAAATTCGGGGCACGTATCTACCGGAAAACAAAATTGAATTTTTTTCTCATGCACGTGAGTCGTTTCACGAGGATATTATACCGAGAACGAGTTAATTATTTTCAAAAAGCGCTGCACAAGTCACCAAACTACCTTGCAGAATTCACATATCCGGCATTGATTTATCTTTAAAAATAACTAAACATTATAAGTCGGATTCGATAAGTTGGGCGTACAAGAAAAACCCGAAATGTGTCCTTTTCATATAATGATGTTAAAAAATTATAAAGACAGAGGGGCAGAGTTGACAATAATAATTGACATTGATTGGTAGGAATGAGCAAAAGCCGAACCATTAATTTTCACTCGACAATCACAGAAAGATATTGCGGTGTAAGGTATCAGTTGCCACTCTCCAATTAACCATCTCTCGTTAATATCACTTAATTTTTTTCGACTCCACGAGCGGGAGTTCGGATTCATTTTTCACGTGACTCTCGCGACAGCTCTATGCACTCTGCGCAAACCCTTATCTCAAAGGGTGGCGTTTATTCGCTGCGTTAAAAAAACACACACACCTCAATACTTCGACATAAACTCGCTCTGCGAAATTTTAATTCTCAATATTTCATTGTGAGTAGAGAAAATGCAGAGAACTTTGTCGCTAAAGCTCGCGGGCGAGTGGTTGAAATATTCACGGAACAATAACGTTAACTAGCATTATTCAGGGGTACTTTGCATTTTCAAAGAGACTCTTCCTTTCAACTTGAAATCTTACCGGAATCCGCAGAAAATGTACTCTGCCCGGCGCCCTTCTGTTTCTCTCGTCAACCCCGTGTGTTTCTGTCACCTAGCAACGAATTATCGATTGCCTCTGAAGCTGACACTTAATAATCTTCGCAGGCCGTTAAAATTCAAAACGGAGCAAAAGAACAGATAAAAATAAATAGAGATATGGAAGGCTTGTCGGAAAGAACGCAAAAAGGAAGGCTGACATGACAGGAATGACGTAAAAAAAAGCACGGCGAATGAGCGAAGCGGAAGGGAAACGCGAAAACTGGACTCAAAACACGAGAGGGTTGTTTTTGGAATAACCCTTCCGCATAATGGAGGTGAATTAGCGGCACCCTTCGCCACCTCTCCGGTCCCTCTGCTAGAAGTTATCCCTAAGGGCATATCATTTGGGCAGCCCTTGGCGAATCCTCCCCCCAATTTTTATCCTGCACCTTTAAATTACTCAGGATTAGCTGCCTGCATTTTACGAGCGGCCAAACGACGGAACTTTTTTAATAGCAGCGCCATGCCATCTCTGTCTTCGGCCCAAGTTGATTTAGACGACGACCGTGGCGATGGATTAACTCGGCTCGTTTGCATTTTCGACGCGGTACATTTTTTTCAAGTATCCGTGTTCGAATTCATCGACTGGCGGCTGATGTTTTTACGTATCAATATTTTCAGAGTAAAGCTGAGTCATTGCCCATGTAAAGATACATATTTAAAAGGACGGTTTTTATGCGCGTCGTAAAAGAAACAACGATCGACGTTAATAAATTACGGCATTGCGCTTGTCTTTAATTCAACAAAGACAAGAGTTCAAAAATGCGGAAGCGATTGAATTACAATTGGAAAAGCAAGGACGAGTGCCAGGAAGAGAAGAAAAAAAACTGAAACCTCCGAACGTGGGAATCAGCATCGCCGAGACTGAACTGAAGGCCGTGAATTACGGTGATTCACGAAGTTAGCGCGAAGATGAAACGTTAGATCTGTACGTTGCGCGTCCTTAGACTTCTGTTTCCGGTCAGAAGGAAATAAAGAAAACCGTAATTACCGAAGAAAGGAATCTGTTGTATCCTTAACGCGATATGACTCCCGACGTCATCACACGAGGAAACGTTTTGCTGCGTATTTTAAAACCGTTGCACGCCATTTTCGTGAATTATTGGACGTTAATTATTCCAGAGGGAACGCACTTTTTGTATTAATCTTGATTTGTCCGGCGGAGAAAAAGACGACGGGTCCATTTACTTTTTGCCGAATCCATATCGCGTTTCGGTGGCCACGGAAAGCAATGCCGTAAATTATTAAAAGCTTTATTTCATGCAACGTCAGCCAAAAGAATCTGCCGAATGACCGTGTCCCGGACGCGTGATTTCTTAAAGTCGCGACGAAAGTTTATCACGGGGCGACGTAACGCCGGCGTTATGCCGCATTCCACGCTCGTGCGGCGAACGGTCCAAGTTTATAAATAAGACCAACTCAATTTTTCAAGATATGGACGATTTGCTGCGGAGAATCCTTTCTCATGTCCTCGCTAATTATAATCTCGCACACGCTTTTTATCTCGACAAATTCCCCTGCGCCCGTAATGTCGGTGTTAAAAGATATTGAAAAAGGAAACACTCTCTCATCCGAGGAAAAAAATCTGACAAATGTTCGAATGTAACTCATTTGTGTTCTCGATAAAAATATTCCGGCGTTGTTCGCGGTAATTTTTCAAAGTCGAATAATCATCTGGTGTTCCAAACATCGACGCTATCGTGAAACAAAAAAAAAATAAATCGAAGCAAAGCGAGAGGATAACTTTGCCGAATCGATTAGTGGCTTACTGCAACGGACGGTAACGCAGCTAAGACGCTGTATTAGAAGACACGAAGTACTAGTTTAATTTGGGTAATCCTGCTCTACGTTTCCCGCAGGATTCACAGATAAGGGCCTTTCTCCGGACGCTAGGTGATAACTTGGAACGCAGGTGGCCATTTTGCTCCGACTATACGCCGTAACTGCTTTCGTTTAAAATGTATATACATCCATACATCGCTGTAATTTGTATCTCAAGGGCGGCGCTTTTTTCGAGAGGAATATTTAGTTGTCGTGGACCTATTAATAAATGTCGAATGCAAATGAAAGCGCCATGCTCGTAATAGCAAACAAAAGACGCGACGTGACAAATATCGTGATTATTCGCAAAATATGATATTATTTTCAACATGATGTCTAGTTCCTTGAAGGTTTCTCCAGAGATAAAAATGTTTGTCGGTGCTTGAAAATGAATAAGAAAGTTTGAAATGTTTTTCATGGCTCGTAAATACTGCAGAGTTGAAAAAGTGTTATTAAAACAATATCGTATAAATTGCAGAAGCTGGAAACTAAGAATCCCAATTAGCAATTCCCTTTGTGACTACAAATTTCTCGTTTGGGAACCTTTGGGTCTCTTATCTCATTCCTGCGGCGGTCCATCTTTTGGAATTTTTCAAGCTACCTGAAAGAATCATTCGCCGAAGAGAGTAAAAAAGTCTGTCTGTCCCATAAGCTCGAGTATTTTCTCGCTTGTCTAATTGTCAGACGAAAACACGACACATAAACGAGCGCATCGTGTACAAGGCCGTCGATCACTACGGAGGCATAAATCACCGATCTAAATTTCGATGTTTACGGAAATAAATCCTACGTGGAGAGCTACGCGTCGGACATACTACTACTTTTTCTGGTGGCTCATAAAACTACCGCTGCAAGGCCATTTATTATTGCGCCGAAATTTCAACTTCTGTTACCGCGCGTAAATTAAATGATGAAATGAAAAAATAAAAGAACTGCACAAAGGCCTTTATTACTTTTTATATTGCATTGCAGTTTTGCGCAAATAAAAAAAAATGCAATAACTCCAGTCGCAATGTTTGTGTTTGCGTGCAATTGGAAATTTTTTCATCAAAATTCGGTAGCGTATTCAGTGTATATTTTTCATTGATTGCTTATCGTTTGAAATGCGTAAAAATAGAGAAAAACTAGCAAAAAGATGGTAATTTTGCGATTGGACAGTTTTTTATACATTTGAAAAATTCGCTCTTTTCAATAAATCTTTTAGTGTTTGGGAAAGTTACAAAATATTCGGAAAGCAGGAAATCCCACTTTTTACATGGTGAAAAAGATCTTTCGAACTAATTAATCACACCGCGCTTCGGTAGAGGCTGCAGCAGATTATTAATTTGGTTTATCTTGCTGTTTGAATTCCGGAAATGAATAACATATGCATTCATGGTAATTCCACGAAATGTAATTTTGTGATATTTCACAAGCACTCTAATTTTATTTCGTTCCAAATTTCTTGTTGAAAAGCTTCACTTTTTTACTGTGGAAAACCAGAATGTTAGTACACAATTTTTCACTTCCGCCGAATTATTTTTTCCTCTTTTTCGTAATGTAGTTCGTTATTCGGTAAAAAAATATTCTGTGAATATCTAAAACGGGTATCTCGCTACACGAAGGAAGAAAAAAAGCTCGCTGCTGCTAAATAATATACATATTCTTTCTCCCAGGGTATAATACCGTTTCCATGTAAAAAAAACCCGTGAAAAATAATGAGGAGATCATGAAAAACAGATGAAACTTCCGGCATCTCCCCATAACCTTTTTCCACAAAGCACGACTTTATTTTTACCATGACATGATACTCTTCAGCCGCGTCAATACAATTATGTCACATCTGACACGGCGATTATGCTAAAAAAGTGACGTTAGAAAAATTGCCTATTTGTAGGAAAGGATCTGCTTTCCGTTTCCCTGAAGTCTCTAAATATACTTATTCATTATTTCGTAGGCATTTACATGCCAAAGGAGCTTGATCTCTGCCACGAGCTAGAAAAAGGGAGCATAGGCAACGAGAGTTCGAGGGTAGGTAAAAAAGTGTGGATCCCCCAACAACGCGCCTTGCACAAACAAATTAGTAGTGGTTTTGTTCATCCCGCTGCTGTATACACCACGACTCTTTGCCCATAGTGACTCGTCATCAATCACCGAGCTTCGTCGTGGAAAGCACTCTCTCGACAGACTTCTGTCTCAACGGTTTGTCGGCGGGAAAGAAGCCGCAGTGCTACACATTGACGATCGCGCTTTCCAAAAGCGAACTTCCAATCAATCGTCAGTGCAAAATTAACGTAATGAAATGATTAATGACCATGGATGAAACGATTGAGCCTCGTAAAATCGGATTAGAAGCGAGAACGACGTTGTTATTTTCTCGTTTGCGACGGTCCGGAAAGTCGATCGAGGGAGCTTCTTTCCTTTGCGATAAATATTTATCGATACGGAAGGCGAGCAGAAGCGTGCATTCGTCGGGGCTCTTTTCAGTGGATTTTCGAGAACGCGTCCACGTCAAAACTAATATTCGCGACGGCAAATATTTCGATGCATTAAAACTGAAACCAATCGTGAAACGAACGCCGCTTCGTACGAGTGGCGTGTTTGCTTTGCAAAATAAGCGTGTATTTATCCTGCGTATATTCTGTTAAATCGTCAATTAAAAAGCGTATAAACGTAGAATTGCAAAGCGCAAATTGTGTTTACCGACTAAACACACGCTTTTCCCGTTACGTAACTTTGTGGACTCTGATTTCTTGCACACCGTTTCGGGTTGGGGAAAAAAACTACGTTTCACAGGAATGAAATTATCGAAAGAGAATTCCGTAAAAATATATAATTGGTAAAACTGCTTCGACCGCAAAACTCGTCAAACTAATGGAATCGACACCAATTATCTTTGAAAGTAAAGGTCACGGGTAAACGCCCCAATTTTCCGGGTCGAACGGATCATTCCGAGTCAAAGATCAAAGAAAAGAATGACACACGTCGCCTCAATAACGAAAGATACGTGCGCTATCGCGTTGCCACGCGCTGGAACGGAATCCGCCCAACGGAATTGAAAGATGATCCGAAAGAATGATCCACCCAAGCCAAATCGAAATGCAAGCTCTTTTTTGTCACGCGCGAACGTGAATTCTATTCGTGAAGAAAGAGATCGATCTTCGTGCCCGATGCTTTGCGATGCTTAAAAGAGCCTTCTACCACGAGGGTTTGAGCATTTCACAAATTGCCGGGTGATTTTTGACGCTTTAACCGCAGTCGAGGGCGGTCGACGCGACCGCTGACACTGACTAATGATTCCGCAAGTCAAATGATGCCACCGCAGGCTTTGCGTTTTCTCCTGACGATTGTTATTTATTTTTCATGCTTCCGACCGTTTTATTCTTCGATTTTTTCGTTTTCTATGTACGATCGTTTGCGTTTTGTACTACCTCCAGGCTGTATTGTGAGCCGAAATTCGGTACACCCTCGTATCGAATGCCCCGTATAAAAATAAACATCATTAGTGAACTTTCAGAGGCAGTAGCGCGAGGCATGCACGAACCCCCGAACGAGGCACTGCAAGTACGAGACGCAGTCACGATCGAAAGCTCGCTCGGGCATTTACGTCTTCATTATTCGCACTGTCGCGCCAGTTACGCGAATTAGGCAATTAGGCAAACGAGAGGAACAGTCGTTTTCGAGCTAACCCCCGAGACTTTTCGCTCTGCTCGTTTCCTCGTGATGGCGATGCAATTGTAAGAAAGATCCATTGACGAAATTCGCGTTCTATCGACTGCGCTCTCTTCTCATTTTGCTAATAACATAAAATCTGTCCCGTTTTCATCGCCATTGGACGCTCCGATTTGCTCTGCTTATTTCATTCTTCATAAATTAAAAAGTTCAGAAATGCCTTTTAAAATAAATTCATCGAGAGAGTAGAATGAAGAGCATTTTCTAAAGTTGGCGTTTCGGAGCATGAAATGTCCACCGGAACTTACGATCGAGATCGCAAAAACTTTATCAATTATTACGTAATGATCGTTAATGGATTTTTTTGAAATTATCACCTCTCGGGTAACAAACGGAATTGAATTTTAATCGAATCCGATTGCAATGAATGCTTCATTAGAAAAGACTGCAGCGAACTTTCCGCGACCATGCAAATTAGCAGTCTCGCGTTTGCTAGCTTAAATTGTCGTCGAAAATGCCAGCGCTTAAGCGAATCTGGTATTTATATTACCGATAAACGGAGAATGCATATTAAAACATGCAAATCTCTCAGATAAAAATTCGACGCACTCCCTCGCGGTTTTAAAAACGAGGATTTTAAATATGAGGGTGCTCTGCTTGAGCTTTTGAACGATCGCCAGTTCGTGCTTATTCATCGAATTTAGGGGGAGGGGCGGGGGGCTGTAGTCTCCGAATCGAACCCGATATTCACGAAAAAAAAGCTTCCAACTGTTGTTACGTACCATTTTTATGGAAATCGCATTATTATACAACGTTATCCATCAACGAGCAAAATTATTCTCTATTGTCATATTAAGTTTTTTTTACCAAGCGGAATTTCATTCGAAAACAAACAATGATGCCGAGTTTGTGATTAGAAAACGATGTAGGAGTCATTTTATTCATTTCTCTGTTATCAACTTGCCATTAATAAATGAAACATTAATTCGTGCTGAACATGCAGAAATGTAATTCCGAGATTGGAATATTCTACAGTGATTTTCCGTTACATGCATTTTTCAAACAGGTACGTTGTTCTTGGTCGAACGGATGATTAAAATGCACATATGAAATGCAGCATACGTTTTCAGTTACAGAACCCGTGTTTTTGACAATTTTCCAAAGCTTTTGTAATTACGAAATTTCACCCTGCGTAACACCAAATGTGTGACGATCGAATTCAATACTAATTAACTGCGATGACCTTTGACGCGGAAAGTTTCAAAAATGCATTTTAAGTTATGGGCGCAGCAATTTTAATTACAATTCGAACAAATACAAAATACTCCATTGTCTACAAAACAGTTTGTTATAAAAAAGTACGAGGTATGAAAACAAAGAGAAATAAATATTCCACTGTCAGCAACATTATCGAACAACTTGCGTTTGTATTTAAACCAACTTCAGAATTGATATCTCGACGAATACATGCTTCCGCAGGGAATCGATAGCGCGGTACGTAACCGAAGATCCAGCGCACGATGGACGTGCTAGTAATAAACCAAGCTGCTATTGCACATCGTGGTCATATCGTAGGTGTTGAACGGTACAAAATAACGATGATTGATCCTAGGAAAGGCCTCACCGTTAAGTGAAAACCGGTTTGCGCGAACCTCGCACTGTATCACGATGTCCCTAGAAACGTCACGATTCAATATCCCTAGATGTATCGTGATTTATCGCATCCTCGCGATGAACTTCTTCATTTTCATCAGATACAACTCAATCCATCATTTTCTCTCCGAGACCTCTTTCAATTTCTCGTTTTTATATAGTTAAAAACTTCTTCGATGGCTTATAATCGCCTCTTCTCCTTAATTAAAAAGTTTTAATTGAATTCAAAAATTAAAGTGGCTCAGGCAAAGTATCAGAGATTGAGAGCGTAAGTAGTTTGGGATGTTTCAACGTTCCTTTAAGTAATACGAAAATGTACACCGCAAATTTTCACAAATTTAAAGAAAGCGATTTATTTTGCATCCTTTTCTTTTCGATGAGAAATGAAACTGATAAAGTTTCGTCTTATTGTACTGCACCGAAATAACGAATTTATTTCTCTATTGTTGAAAGCAAAGTGGTGAAAAATATGTAATTGCCTATTCGCCGTCAATCATTTTGAAATGAAAATAAGATATTACATTGTAACAGATATTTATTTATTCTGGCAGAACAACACCTGTCAAGAGATTTTGTTCACTTCATGAATATTATTACTGAAATTAAACTTTCTCCATTGTTCCCGAACACTTAAAAATCGCAACTTGAAGCGCATTAAAATGACTGAGATGCCGGACAAGCAAACCTGTTCTGTAAGTTACGAATTCCCAATTACTCGACGAGGTGAAAAAAAGTATCAATTTAGGACCGAGTCATGACCCACAGTCCAAGCCGACGTATAAGAGACAGTTCATAGTGATGGATGAACGCAACCCACGTTTGCTACTGATAAATGTGTAAATGTTCTCAGATAGTCGCGATCGCCGATAACCACAACGTGAAATTCTGATTGCGAAATTCTATCGATCACTAAAAACGTCAAAGTGACAAACAATTAGCGATAAATATCATTTTTTTAACAGCGAAATATCGAAAAAATATTCAATTGTCGTATACGTTTCGTCGAGAAATACCGTGGAAAAATCTTCGAACGAACTGAAATTTTTATCGTAGAAACCATAATCCTAATATATTTTAATGGCTGAGAGAAATAAACTCTGATATTTTTATGATTACGGCAATTGAATGTCGATCAGTATCAATGATTGGAATTACGAATTGACAATAGATTGTATCACCGTGTAGTTACGTACCCACGACTTTATTGTTTGTAACGAAGGGAATGCATTTATCGCGTGATAGCCGAGCTCAGTAACTCGCGATTAGCGATATTACGTACGCTAATATTTCGTGCTCTCTATTACTTGAAAATATATCACAATTTGCTTTTTTTTCCTCGAAAATTAGATGATTGAATCTCGTCACGATACGTTTTTCACTTCCTATATCATAATACTGAATAAATCGCGAGTTTCGAAAACAATGAGCTGTAAATTGTAAATTCAGACACTATTTGTTTGCATCCTTCATTTGAAACACCACGGAAGAAAAATAATAAAGAATATATCCCGAGTAAATTTAGGTATGTGCATTGTGTAATAGAATGTCTGAGGTGATATTTAAAAAATTTGAATAATGCAATATGAAACGTTAGTTTCCGGAATACCTCGAAAGATACCAAATATTTCCGTCTAATAATTGTTTCACAAAAACCTCTCGTGTTTTTCCTTGTTTTAAGTATATTATGTTCCGTTTCGTGAAAGCACGAACGGCATGCCGAAATAAAAACACGGTAAAGATCCATGCCGGGTCAGGTAGCGCATAATAAAGAAAAAAAAACTGCGTTGGCCTATAAACTAGATCTGTATCGAAAAAATAGAATAATGTCTGACCTTTCAAAGTATTACGACCTAATCTCGAATGCTCCAAGTTATGGGATCCGGTATTAGCCCAGTTGTATTATTTTCTGCCCGTAATCCAAACTGAAATTAAAAAAAAACGTAATAAATTATGTGAAAATTATGAACTCACATTTCGCGAAATTTGCTTTTCTCCGCATTCTTTGTCAGTTTCGATAATGCATTGCAAACATTGAAACCTTTTATTCAAGTTTATTGGATTCCCTTATTGGTCTCGCAATTTCCGATGATCAATAACATTATCCTTCATTGAACACTGGAAACTGTTATTTGGCCATTTCGAGCAATTTATTGTAATAGTTAATTTATATGAGATAAATCCGAGATTTTGGGAAACTGATTCTCCTGGGAAGAATTTATAATATATGGAGGTAAATAATTAATTGAGTTCATAGCAAAACCATTTCTTCCGATTTATTGAGAAATTCAGAGTCATAAGCTTTGTCAAGTTCTGATTTACTCCTCGAAGAACATAAGTGACCCGAAAGCAAAGTGAACCAATAAAGCAAGGAGTGAAATATCTTTATGATCCTCTTTTCCTTTTAAAAAATGATTTAATATCACTCAATAAATATTGTTTATTTGACAAGAGGTGGATTATTTCATGACAGACAATACCCATACGTAACTTCATATTATATAACGTCATATATGTTGCATCGTCGAAACAGCAACAGAATACTGCACCATTATCACGGGCCATAATAATTTCCAACAGTTCGAGCAATAAATTTTGCATGTTCTGTCATGAATGTAATTAATGTTCAACGGTGAAACGAGTTTAGTAATGATTCAGATTAATCACATTTTCTCTGAAATATACATGCGTACTTAAACACGGTACTGTAATTTTTACAGAGAATTACCCTAAAATATTTTATAAAATCTTCCTACTTTCCTGGAAACAAGATAGACAGGAAAACGATTAAAACCGATTTTTTAAATAACGGATCGATCTCTGAGTGCACGTCCGGCATCGATTTCGACTCGCAGTCTTTCCTTCGATTAAATCTCTTACTGTTGTAATAAACCCATCATAAAACGAGAGAAAAAAAAATCCGAGTGCAGTAAATACAAACAAGAGCGTAAAATGAAATCATAAAGTATTATATTTTCAAGTCGACGTCAAAAACACGAGTTAATTAATACGGCGCTCAATTAAAATGCAAATGATCTTTTTTTATCGCCCCCGTTGCCCGCGGGTATGACTCTATGTAAACCACGATATAATAAATACGCCAGGCGCTTGTGTCGACGCACTCACATCAGAGTGGAATTTATTTTTTCTCGATTCAAGTGGTTTACAATTCACTCAATAGCACTCATTTCTCGGTAGTCTCTCTTTCCCATTTCAAAAGCCGCGCTTAAAAATAGGAGAAACATATGCAGCTCGCTTAATTAATTCGACGTACGTTGAAGATTCGAGAGCCTGCGGCTACCCAAAATTATACGAGCGTCGCGGAGTTGAAATACTTTTTTCCCCGACTTCTACTTTACGATGCAGTGCGATTTAGCCTACACATTTTTTCCCCAATGTAAACACGCCTATGAATTTCGTTTGCGATGCGTTTGTGACGAACAGCCACTTTCGCAGAAAGTATAAGCGTTTTTTCCGTACCACACAAAAAACCCAGACAAAGTCGGCACTTGATCCGATCCAGATGTTTCTTTCAATAAAATTCGTGTTTTTGCGAATCCGTAAAACGTTTGATAATTGCGACCTTTGACGCATCTCGAAAATTATCTATCCATCTTCATTTAATCGTCGCTTTATTTCTGAAAAAAAGCGACCGTCGACAGATTTCTTCGATACGATAATCGAGCGACATGCGATCCCGTTCGAAATCACTGACGCGACGTCTTATGAAAGTGAATAAATTTACCGTGCGTGCTACTTCCATAGAAGCACTTTAAGTTAGCGCGGTAGCATCGATAGTTGCGAGT
>JABFQM010000072.1:0-58764 GCA_022816865.1 Zelostemma sp. ZL-2020 | reverse complement strand
CACAGAAAGTAAGCTACAACTAAGACTAATATTTCACAGAAATGTCGAATAGCGCCACTGCATAGAAACGGAGAAATCGCACTGTCCCAACCTATACAGTGTCCCAACCTAGACGACATTCCCCTACAGAAATAAATGCATTTTTTCTGGTAAACTTGAATTTATTTCATCACCCTCCTACTCTCCATCCTGAAGCTTTAATTAATTATTGACAAAATATTTTTCTGTGCACTCTGTGCATACAATAATCGAATTATTATTTACATTTACATTGATTGAAATTGAAACCTCGCCTTCAATTCGGAAATTATGGAACACCCAATCGACATTAAATCAATTTTTTAAACCTCTGAAATATATTGGAAGTTAATTAGATTTTTAGTAAACTTTCCGAAAAAATAGCATCATTTTCATGTGTCTCAGAATTTTAGAATTTTTGAGAGATATATCTTGTATACCAAGATTGCTTTATTTTTTCTGCCAACTTCTTGTTTACCAATGTAATTGTTATTTCTTACAACTTACAGTGAGTCAGCGTAAATATAGGATGAGCAGTGACGGGTTACAGGAGTCAGAGGCTTACATAGACAAGGCAGAACAGCCGAACTAAGTTGGGAAGCTCACAAAATTACAGGTTCCTCTGTACCTTAGGGAACTGAGTTCCAAGAATATTTTTCATGGAATACTTTTAAAGTGAACCGGCGCGTCTAATTTTTTTCTTTAGAGAATAAATCGTGTTGTCACAACACGTTACGGTTTATCCTCTGTTTAGTAATGCCTGTGACATAATGTATCATAGCATCACCAAGTTTTTCTATCCCGCTATAATTTTATTTATTTTCTATTCGAAAAACTAACAGTTGTTCTAGTGAACGAAATTATAAATTGAAAATAACTGTATTTCAATATCTCAAAAACCATAAAAAATAACAGCACATCTGAAGCGCAGTTCAAACGGATCGAATATTGAATCTGCATCTCTATAAATTTTAAGGTGAGCATATACCTAAAAATCAATTGAGTTTACATATGTGAAAATCTAACGCCTCGAAAATTGAGGAAAAAGACGGTAACAAAACTTATAAAATCTTCAGATGACATACAGCAAACGATCATAATATTTTTAGCAAATGTGATTATTTATTCGACAAAAAAAACATTTTTTAAGATAAAAAAATGTCGATAAAATTCGATGTGATTAATTGCGTTCCTCGGTTACCAAAATAGCATGTGAGTGCAGCATTCACCGTCAATTTCTATTTTTTCGTTCGACTTGCAACATAATCCAATGAGGACGTCGCACGGATTTAAGTAATAAGAGCAATTAGCGTTGGAGGTAGTAACCGAGGGTGGCTTGCCTGCCATGGCATGTCTCTCGCTAGCGGTCGCCTCGGTCAATACCCACCGGACAAGATGGCCGACGCCCACTCTAACACAAACTCAAAGTTACATACATTTATGTACTCAAATGTATAACCCACCCACCCCGGACGGAGAGTTGCCTTTCTCCTTCCGCTAGTTTCAACCCTCCCGGGCTTCGTGTAGCCATCCGCTCGGCTGCATGGACACCCAACTTCATCATTATTATCTGCCTGCACAGGAGTGAAAAACGAATCCCAAAGTACAGTTAATAAGCACCATGAATATTTTCACATAAAGTTATCGATCGTGTCTGAACACTTTCGTACTGTTATTAAGGCATTGATTTAATGCTTATCGGCAGAAAACCATTCAGATAATTAAATAAAAACTACATTTGTAAAAATGAAAAAATTTATAATTACTAAAAAATCGAATCGCAAATGTTTAATTATTGAAATTCATTGTTTTTTGCAATTTTATGGTCATAAAATTTTGTTACGGTTGCTTTTATACAGCTCGAATTGTTTCTGTTGTTAAAAAACAACCGTGAATATAAAAGATGAATAAAAAATTTCTTCCACAAATGCACGCTCCTCAATTGTAATTAAA
The DNA here is from genome assembly GCA_022816865.1 of Zelostemma sp. ZL-2020. NCBI lineage: Eukaryota > Metazoa > Arthropoda > Insecta > Hymenoptera > Platygastridae > Zelostemma > Zelostemma sp. ZL-2020. The sequence continues at coordinate 56,793 of JABFQM010000072.1, read as the reverse complement.
TCAAATGTCAAAATATATGTTCAAACAGATTACACATTTTATTTGTAAACAGTAGTTTTTTAATTACTGTGATTCCAGATGATTAATTATTTTTATAATTAAATAATTACTTATAACAGTTTATTGCATAATTAATTCGTCGTTATTTCATACTCTTTAATATAATAAAATCAGTCTGAATATTATGAAAATACTTTGTTTTCATTCTTAATATTATGCATTAGTTCAATGACATGCATTAAATTAATTATCAGTATTGATTTTATATTACATAAACCTGCGTAAATTCAGAGTATTCCTCGTAGATTCAATTATATGTATTGAAGGTAATCGCTGTTTATGCAAAATGATCAAAATACCAAAATTTGCATTGAAAATCCGAAGTGAGCTCTATTAGATTTTGCTGACATTTATAATTTATGAAATACTGTCAAATGAGTCTCATAACATGAATAATTAAAATTTCTACAGATATATTTGTTGATTAAAAAAATACAAAGAAATGACGATGATAAATACATACTCAAAAAAATCCAAAACTAGTCATTTTACTCGAAGAAAGGTTTTTTTGTGAAAAATGAGAAATTATTTACAACGCTGTAAGTGTAGGTTCAATCATATGGACATACCTTTGGATTGGTCACCATTTCTGACTGGCCAACCCCCAAGTCGGATTGGTCAAAGCTACCCTTCTACACATGCTGACGATAGGGGTGACTAGCTTCAACTGAACTTCCACGGGTCATTTGTTTACTGCAATGTCTTTTGCAGTAATAATTGTATAATTTGTTTAATAACTTTATAATTAGAATGGTAATTTTACGATAATAATAATAAAACACAAAGTAGTTTACCCATCGTAAATTATAGTATTTCGATACTTTTTTACGAAGAAAATTGATAGTGAAATTTTTATTTATGCATTATCGTATGCTCTATATAAAAATATGTTTTCTGTATGATGGTTATAGCTACCTCGCGGGATCGATGTTATAACAGTTGAAACACAGATTCTCGTACTTTTAAAGGAAGCATTACCACAAAAGCCTCGTGGGATATTCTTCCAACTTCTATAATGTCATGAAACTCATGAAACTTTGACAACTACCAATAGTGAGATTTAAATTCATTCAATTAAGAATAGCGATTCGAAGTTACTACAAGTACACTAGTATCGAAAGAAAAATAGAGAATTCTGCATATTTTGATTAACATTTCTTAATTGAAAAGTTTTTAAGCCCCACTTTTTAAGTAATTAGTTTAATCACTCTCGTCGTAGCACAGACTCCATAAACTAAAATTGCACAATTCGAAAATATTGTGATTTTATCGGTGTAACTAGAATCAGCTAGAATTTATGAACGAATTATTTTCAAAGAATCCTTATTGCATTCAGTATATCGAATTGCCAATTCATGAAAAAATGTAAATCAACCGGAATTCAATTTATGTCAATCATGCGGTATTATTTGCTGCTAATAATAAAGTTCCCGTAGATGTACGCATCTGATTTGAATTACGGGAGAACATTTTGATGTGACTGTACCCCGCCTTATAGACTGTTACAGGGAATTACGTTGATGTTTGCCGGGTTGAGGTACTACAGGTGTAAGGCCAAAGGTACTCAGAATTCGCGATGTAGTTACAGATTTTGTTTTCCAATTGATTCACAATAAATGGAAATTCTCTCGAAATTAAATTAGATATTGCATGAATATTGAACGAAAAAATATTATTATTAACTTTTTATTAACATGTTCAGAAAATCTGATTTAATAATTATCGGTATAATCAGCGGATGACGCAGTAGTTTGTCATTGTTTTAAGCTCGAAAGTGACATATTGCAGACATATTCAGCATAGGGGGTTGAATGCGGGGATTCTGTTCTTGACGTACAGATTAGTGTCCGCCATTATTAAGACGTCACCATAGTTAACATGCATTCAAACAAGGTAACGAAACAATGATTACGACTCTAATCCCCGGCATTCTCGAAGACATCAATCATCACCTCGGAAACTTGAATCATAGAAAAGATTATTTATCGGGTCCTGGTGCTTTATTCGAAAGAGAACTTTTTCACTAAATTGACAAATGCGTGTAGAACTCGTGCAATAATCCGTACACAGAGTGCTCCCTTCTGCGGTAGAAGTCTGAAGCACATGACAGATTGAATATACGTAGAACAATGGTACCGGCCAAAAATTACCAGCATTGTTCTAACTTTGAATTCAGATGGATGTTTGTTAGGCTGTTCTGCGCAAGACGATTATTATTATATGCTGAAATTTTGAATAGTCCATAAGACAATACCTCCGGCACCGTAGTCCGCGTATGGTCATAAAAATAATTTCACTACGAGAAAGTCTCATATCCAAAAATATCGTAACTTGTTCATAATTTGAAAAAATATAATTTAAAATACGAAACATGGAAGGCTGAAGTAAAATAAGTAACCGGGCCCAGATATTGCTGTAGGGTTTGTATAGGTTTCCACTGCTTTGAAAATGTAGAATGATATTGACGTGCTAAATGTAATTCTTACTTAGGTGTAAAATGAAATTTTTACTCAGAGCTTTCACGTTTTACAACATTTTTATCCGCATGTCCTCTCACTTTGCATATTTTTAAGAAGAACCCAACAATGTATTTTGTGCAACGGGGAAGTGCATTTTGTGCCGGGGGAGAATTTGAGGCTTTGTCGGAATGTGGAATGTAAGAAATTGAAGTGCATGAATAACTTTTTTTCTACATTACATACTGCCAAAAGCTCTAAAGATGACAATAGACCTGGTTCTTTTTGAACCCAGTTAATTCTTCCTTGCCTTATTTTAGTTTCTCAATGCTGCTTTGTGTAACGTATAAGAAAACATCGCGTTTTGTACAAGCACTGCTTGGTTACCAAAATTCTTAAAGTGATAGAAATTTGCTGATTTTTTAAACTTACACATCTTCACGTTCATCCAATACAAATTTTGAAGTCATTCGTCTAAAAAAATCCTCGTAATAATAATGAATCTTTAATTCACTTGAAACTTTGTTTCGTTCTATAAATTTCCGGTATTTTAAGTTATGAATTCGGGGAATTGCTTGAATGACAATTAATTAATTATTCACAATCGAGTTTTATTTGGAGCAACGTTGAAAGATCCTTCATATTTTGCTACAGAAAGAAATAAGAGATCGTCAATGTTTTACCGCGAAATTTCGTAGTGCACCTATAATAATGCAACCCGGTGAACGTACATGTTGAAGTGAGTATCAACCGCATACTAAAGTAGCCCCTGTTACAGGTACACTCTTCGTACCTCACCATAAGTCATGTGAATCATTTAACAGGGGCAAATATTGATATACAATTTAAGAGACTTTTTTGCAACACTTTTCTCCAAGAAAAACTTGCGATTACAAAAGCTGAGTTTTATTATTTGTTACGTGAAAAACTGAGTTCGCATCTTTATTTTCAGTGCACATTTTGTACTTCACAAAAATTGAATTGAAAATACTTTTGAAAAGTGAAAGGTTTCATTTCTAATTTGTACATGTTTGCACGTTAAATAAATGAAATTATCGCAAGTTCTTCCGTAATATCTTCAATGCTAATTATGTATAATATAACTTACCAACTGTTGCTAAAGAAATGCAATAAGAATGCATCATTTCGATGAGCTTAAAAAATGCATTCACGATGCAATTGTAATACGTCGATAGTTCCTATAAATATTTCAAATAAAAACGAATTCAGGCAGTTTTATTGATAAAATAAGGAAATTTGAGGAACTGGTGAAAAGTACGGGTTCAATAACTTGACAAGGAATTTTGAATGTTTTTTAAAAACAATGTTGTTTATTTGAATCGCACAAGACATAATACACCGTATTTGCTAGTTATAATTATAGACTCTCCGACTAAAGCTTGATCAAAGATTGTCGCAGTAGCTTTGACCAAAATTCGTTCGTAAGCGCCTGTTTTCGTATTGCCTTAAAATCGATCCTCGATTAAATGTGTTGCGACGAGTCGAATGACACTAAGTTTTCAACCAATTATCATCAACACTGACTGCCAGATAACGTAGAAAAAGTTTTTACATAAGTTCAGTATTTCAGGACCTACTGGTTTGTAGAGGATGCAAAAACATTCGATCAAATATCGAGCAGTTCGTGTTTTCAAGTGGATCCGTTAGAAATAAAGATTGGTATCATTTACCCTGGATTAGAGTGATTCTGCTAATATCAGATTTTCATGGGCTACAAGATCTCGCTGTCTCTTTCATCACCATGCACGTGATCTTATTGAGTGGAGTTTATATTTGTTTATTACTATACAGGAAATACTTTTTTCGATACTTATACATGTCTAAATACCCTTATGAACCTACTGATTCTTGCTTTTGGGAATATTTCATTTTATTATTTTTTTATTCCATTACCCTGTGTATAGAGTGACCGATCTGCGTTGTCCACGCGACGGCTAGTGATTGGACGACGAATCTGTCCTGGATTTTTGCTCCACGTTTCAAAACCTTTTTCTAGCTTCTTGCTTTGGGAAACCAGGTAAATGATGGATTTGAAAAAATTGTCGGAAAATGTCTGCGGAATATATCCGTTTTCAAAAGTTCAAGAAGGTTTCGAATCGCAGGCTTTGTTTGATTTTTCATATTATTACACTGCTCAAGCGACATTTACACCGTTTCGAGTTCTAATTGTTTGGAATTTAAATAGTAATGCTCGTTGCAAATTTTATAGGAAACGTTCGTGATCTGATGTTTCAACAAATTGAATTTCATGTGAAACGAATTCCTTCATTTTTAAGACAAGATCCATATCTTCGGAAAAATGTAAAGCAAAATGTTTTCGAAGCTGGAAAAATGAAGCACTAGATTTCCAATAGCAGCAATAACCGATGTTGACAAATAATTGTACAGTGCCGTTCGTTGAAAGTTTTGACTTTGTTATTTTTGTACATCCCTGTTATCGATATCTGTAAGATTATCACCGCCGCATAGATTCCACGTTAATGCTGGTGGATCTTGGTCCTATGTGAATTGTAAATATGTAATGATGTGGAATAAAAAAGGAACGAGTAAATGAGATCCATTTACGAGTTCGTAATTTTATTTCTTGACTATATATACGAATAAAAAAACGCTGACACATTTTTTTGATGTAGCCTACGCCAACATCCGATTTAAAAAAGTTACATATAAGTTTGCGCAAAAATCCATGTATGAAAAGAAACGATGATAATCGGATAAACTGCAACGATGCATCTTGGATCACGTATTATTACTGGAAAATTGCTTGGAGATGAATCCATTTCGATACATGGATTTTAATATCGATACGTAACTTTTTTACATTGGTTAATTTTTTTCCTCGAACATCTCCTCCGTGCTCAACAGCACAGAGATTATTTTGAATTACGAGTTTATGATAAGAATAAGTTTGAAAGTATTACTAATGTTTGGGTTGCCGTGACAGAAGAATATACAGGTGAAGTGATTAATATTACAAACAATTGAATTCGTCATTTTGTCATCTTATTACAGATTTTGCGCTTTATCTTTTCTACGGGCAGTGCCATTATTTACATAAAGGTATATAAACGGGACTTCGGCATGTACGCATTTTAGAATTATCTAACAAACTTTTCAACTAGATAACGAGACTTTTATCTAGAGCCGTATGCACGTCTAACACCGAAAAAAAACTATTTGATATGGATTTTTGTATTCCGTCGTCTTTACATTCGCGCTCGTATCCACACATACACACAAACACGTGACGCATGCGCTTCGTCACACTTCGACTCGCATACACTCTGGAGCTTTTGTCTTATTGCCTACATCTCTTTAGGAACAGTTCTCTTCGAAAACGTTTGCAACGAGAAGAAAGAAAAATCGATCGTAAATTATAATTACGTTGGATCCTCAGTCTTGGGCAAGGAAAAAACAGAAACTCGTAGTTAGCGTGGAGGAGACGGCAAGGGAGGAGCGATCGTTTTTAGCGGGATCGAACTCCTTCTCAATCCCGCAAGAAACGTACCCTCGTCTCAACAATAAATACATAATCAACGAACATAAGAAATAGACAATAATGGTCGATTCAGAGTGTCTGATAAGTGCTCGTGGAAAACTAATAAAATCATCCGTACGATCTTTTCGTTGCTCGGACGAAAAAGAACAATTTGCCTTTAACAAGTACATCGCGAATCCTCATAAACTTTCGATCCTCTCGTCAGACACTCGTTAATACGATAATAAAAGACAATAAACCTAGACAACTTTGGCATTTCCTTAACTTGCTGAAAAAACATCTTCGATAATAATTTAATGATCAGGACACGAGCCTGAATTCACCGCATTTGTAGTGATAATAGTGACAATGGTTATAGCAATAATAATCTAATAATGTCAAAAAAGTCAATATCAATAATAATAACTAATTATAATAATAATCGTTTCATAATAAAAATAGATATTATACATTTTACAAAAAATCAACTTAAAACATAAGAATTACTACGGTGCAACGCATGTTTCAATTTTTCAAGTACTTGCCGTGGCCAATTATAGCGATCGCTAGCCAACGAGGAGCCGAGTGTCGATGTTTGAATATTTACACAGGTTTTTCAATCGCTGCTCCTTTCTCACCGAAGAAAAACATTTTGAAAAGAAGCCGCGGTCGCATCGAAGCACTCGCGATTGAGCGGCAGCGTAATGTACAAAAATCCTTTCTCGAATACATACGCGATGCTGTTTTGAAATTCACAATATATTAAGTTATACAAGAATGTATTTATAATATATTATTAAATAAATAAACTTCAATACGATAATAAAGTCACTATGTGTTGTTTGAGACCTATTTATATATTTATATATCTGTATATTTTCATATATATTTATATATATATTTATTTATATATATTTATATTTTTTGTATTTATATATATGCATATGTATATTTGTCTCGGTACTCATAGCGTATCCATTTTTTTCGATCGAATCGTCGAAACCGTCCGTCTATACTGGCCATTTATTACGATACTCTCACAGTCGAAAAGAACTTTTCGTCGGTCGCAACACGAAGTTCACTTTTACCGGTCCAAAGACGCAGGCAAAAATGTCTTTAAGATAATTTTTCGAAACCTCCACCCCCCCCCCCCTCCCCCACTCCAACTTCGATGAAAAACAATAACTTCCAAGTCGTTTAACAACAAACAGTTGAAATAATCGTTAGGACAATTTCTTTTCGTAAAAAAAGAAACTTCGTATAAAATTTAGATCACAGATCAGTTCAAAAAACAAATAAATCAATCCGAAAGTCCAACTTTTGCATACGCCTTTGTTCCAGAACGACAGGGGGATTTCTTCCCCCGCCTCGATAACGCAGAAACCTTTGACATTCGCATTCCACGGGAATCAGTTTCGATTCCAGGACTTGCGATCCTGGTGCAGCTTCCGCGATCCAGCGTAATGAATCTCCTAGAATCTTCATTTAGTACACCTGATAGGGCGATCTATGCGCCCAAAGGGGTGGGATTGGCGGCAGGCTGCCGTTCCAGGATCAAGTATCTTTGGTGCTCAAAGACGAGTCTTCGTCTTGGCTGCTGGGGTACGGTATGCCCAATTTCGGACCTTGCTGAACGACCACGACGCATTTCCGCATGTGCTTCTCCAACGTGCTCGGCACTGAGAACGGCATGTCGCAAAAGCGACATTTGTACGTGTCCTTGCCGTGCCTGCCATGGGTCTTCATGTGCCTCGTCAATTTCGAGCTCTGCGCGCAAGCGTAAGAGCAGAGCTCGCATTTGTACGGCTTTTCGCCAGTGTGCGATCTTCTGTGGACCGTCAGATTCGAACAGTTCTTGAAGACTTTTCCGCAGTACTCGCAGGTATCATTCCTACCGGTTCTTTCCTTCTTCATCAGCGGACTCGGCAGGCCATGCAACGAAACGCTCGAAGTCGTGGCCTTGGTCGCTTTCCGGAACTCGCTGCTTTCCAAGTAGTGCGGACTCGGGAGCCAAAGTCCACCGAAATCAGGCCCGGCGGACCTAGGAAAGCCCTGACCGGAAAAGATACTGGGCGTCGTCGATGAATTAAAGTTCGTCGGTGATAGAGCGCTGTCCTTCTCCTTGTTGTTGTTCAGGGAATTGGTTAGATTCGAAGGCGACTCGGTTTTGATGAATCCACTCCGATGATTCTCTTGCAGAGCCTGCCTGTATGCCTCGGAATATTGGGCGATGTTGCTCAGACCAAATTTTTCCATGAGATCGCCCACGAGGCTGGGCTTCTGGTCGATCCTGGTCGTGCCTTCCTCGTTGTTCTGACACTGGGTCTTGCTCAGATCTTCCGGAGTGTTCTCTTCGGCGTCATCCTGACCTTTGGTATCGGCGTCTTCGGCGTCATCCAGGTCCATGTTCTCATCGCAACTGCTTCCGTCTTCCGGCACCGTCTCCACGCTGCCCTGTGGACTCGCTGCGGCATTGATGGCCTGCTGATGTTCCTTCCTCATGTGCTTTCGCATCTCGCTGTAACTGGAGAGTTCCAGCTCGCAAACCTCGCATCGATTCGCTGCTGAACTCTCTTGCGTGTTTTCCTGATACTGCCTTTCTTTATCCTGATGGCTCCTTCTGTGAACGATCAGATTCGACTGAAACCGGAACTTCTTGTCGCACACTTCGCAAGTGTAAACGGTCTCGGAAGCGTCGGCGATGATCGGAGTCGACGCGACCGGTGGGCTCGCTTTCTCGCTGTCGGTCGAATTGTTGTTGTTGTGTCCTACGGGACTTTGGGTGTAGCACGGGGGAGAATTTTCCTTTTGATGATTGTGTATGAGATTCGTCGGGTTCACCGAAGCCGGGCTCGCTCGTTCCACGGAAAGTGGCTGCTGGACGTTCGAGACTACCGATGAGCTAGAATTTGTGGTGGGGTTCGATTGTGGAGCCGCGCCTAAGGACGGGTTAGCGAGGCTCCTTAGGCGCGCCGAGTAAAAATCCAGGTTCGCTTCGAGAGGTGGTGGATGAGCCTGGCCAGTGAGGCTTCTCCCGTGCGAAAGTTCGGCCAAGTTGGCCAAGTTTCTTGCGTTATTCAGCGTGTCCAGAGAACTTCTAACGAGGGGATCGCCCAAGTTCAAGCCATCCATCCCTCGCAAAGGGTCACCGAGGTTTTGCAGATTCCGCGTCGCGTTTTGGAGATCTTGCAAGCCTCTGTATTGGGCCAATGGATTCAGGGTTAAAAAGTCCGGCCTGAACATCGGGGGAAAACTCCTCTCCAAATGCTGAGGTAATCTCAGAAAGGTGTGAAGAGGGTCTCCGACCAAAGAAGCCGACGATTGCATCTGTTGTCGTCCGCCACTGCTACCGCTGGTATTTGCACCTCCCGAAGAGTTCGCCGCCGAGGAACTTCCCGTCGATTTACTGCTGAGGTTCAGATGGTTAGGTGGACTTAGATGATGCGGATGCGACGGCGTCGGTGTTGGTGGGCTGGGGGCCGGTGTATTCGAGGATGAATTTATTGACGGGCTGGAGGTGGAGTATAATCTCGCTCCGTGAACAGTTTGTGCATGTTGCAGCAGTTCCCACGCGGACGACAATCGACGCGAACATTGGGAACACTGCAAACATCTTGGTTCTGAAACAGAAATCATTTCGTCCAGTTTATATTTCATGTTGACAAAAAATTGATTTTGCTCTATCGCATATCGAAGATATCGAAACGATATTTTCTTGAATGATATTTAATGATGAAAAGTGGGTGAAAAATGTGTGTTTCAAATATTTCATTAATTCAGACTCCCCGAATTCGACGATCTCGATCACGCGTTCTCGATTGAATTCGAAATTCAAACCGCGCGCGCGTCTGTGTTAAATTGCGGTGTGGTACGCCACGAGGGTTTAAAAATAATAATATCCCTGTGATATCAGTCGCGATATGGGGCGTTCGAAACTGACCCTTAACGACTTTTCTTCCCTTGTCGAGGGACGACGAGTGGAACGGGTTTTGAATTTCAATGTTTTTAATCCGGAATATCAGATTTTCGTCCATTTTTCACGCCCCGCTAGCATCATCCGCCAACGACCACAGGGTGTCCGCCGTGGGATTTTTATTAATTCGAAGCCCGACCCTCGCCCCGTAAAAGAAAAAGGAATCGCCATGTGTTTAGCAGCCCTCCAAACCTAAGAATCGTCGTGACACAGCCTTAAAACATATTTCGTCGAGTCGTAATTCAGGGAGGGTCGCATTCCCAAATTTACGATTGTAAAACGAAGACATCGAAGACCTTTATTCCAGCAATTTTTATTGTACCCATGATTAAAGCACTATTGATTTGTCGCGCTAAAAGCAGCCCTGCGATCGCAAAGTTTTCGGCTAATTCATTTCAATGAAGATACTTTGGTGTAAGTTTCAAACAGATTGTTGAAGGTCATGTGTATTACTCTGCAACGTATAATACCGAAGAAAGACAGGAATTCTTTAAATGAAAGTGAACGGAATTTTAAATGGACGATTAAGGGTCGACGGAACAACGATGAAAAACTTTGAGACTTGGGCGGCAGCGGAAGGTCTCGTGAAAGATTAAAAAGTTCAAAGCCTCGTTTTCGATGCTCTACAAATGAGAAGGAAAGTCTGTGAAGACAAAGGCTGGAGTGAAATAAAGTGTTTCTAATTAAACGGCAAACTGCAAGAATATCAAGGAATCTTTGTTTTCAAGTAACAAGTAAAAGTTTTATGCTTCACTTGGGATGCTGCCAATAGAAATTTACGTTAATGGTATCAACGTAGTTTTTCACCAAAGCAAAAGTTGACGATTGGCGAAAAGAATAAACACCAATGTACAGTGATACTTTATGTTCGAGGGACTTTTTGCTCTTTTAAGCCATAACATTCGATATAACTGTAACGCCAAGTACTAGAAAGTTATTCCTCACTTTTTTCACGCGAGAACTGTTTGCCAAACGATTATGGTCCCGTTTATGTACTCTGTATTATTCCAAAGAAACGTACTATCGCGATAAAGCGCCGTCAGAGTTTTTCCGAGGAAAACAGCGCCCGACCAGGTCGAGTTCTGCGACGAAGAAATTTTTTTTTTCTCTTCTTTTCAAGGTCTCTTAGGATTACAGACCGAGCATCAAGGAGTTACTATATCGCGTCAGATGTTCGTACGCATTCTTCGTGCAGTTATTGCAACCTACCTACGTAGTCATGCAAAAGACAGTGGGCGAGACATTTTTCTTCGTCACCGCGTTGACCTTTCACCAGCTCATTACAGTATTTATGATGTTGCTAGACACTCTTATAGCACATCACTAATGCCAGTGAAAGTCATAAAATCGCATATACCACGCGATCTTGTAATGACAATTGGAAAGTGTAATACGGATCATTGTCAGCGTTGACAGATTTTGATTTAAACAGTAAAAATCACAAAAACGTCAAATTGATTATTGCTATCAAAAGTTTTTTAATAATTACATTACCGAGTTCGAGTGTTTTTATTGCGAGTAATATTCTTCACGAAATGCATTTACTGGTACGGAAAAATTAAAGTGTGAATTTCAAACTTCTTAAAAAGAATGAGGACCGACAATTTCGGAGCGTGACGAGGCCACATATTGTTTTGCGCTCCCGGCTTTTGTCGCCTCGTCGAAAATCCAGCGCGTCAATGGTGACAACTCCTTCCCTTCCCGAGGCAGGTTCTTTTTGCCCGGAAGTCGAAAATATTGCCGACTTCCCACCCTCGTAGAAGCGATTCGAGAAGGACCTATCGCCCGCGGGGGCGAGAGATAAGCAACTGCTTGGGCATAATAAAGGTATATCGATTCACGGCTAGGCAGCTTTTCATATGCAAACCTTGCGGGTGGCCATCCGTTAGGATTATTTCTTCGGATTTCCGCAGTCGACTCGCCGCACCGCGTTAGGTCGCCGAGAAAATTGTGGTCGAACAAAAGTCAAATGGCGTATTTGCGGTTTTATCTTCCGCCAAAAACCGTGATTAAATCATTTTTCTGAAAAAGCAATCACGAAGTATTCTTTTTTCTAACCCTCGCGATAGTGTTCATTGTTTTAATCGATTACCGAAAAAATGTTTTCTACCGATCGGAAGTTTACTTTGAATAAAGCATTTTCGTCGAAGTTTTTCGAAAAGCCGAGATGCTTGGAACGTTTGAAAGGCGAACTATTACTCGTAGAGTTTGCCGCTACAAAACAGAAAGACGATGGTGGCCGAGCGATTTTCCTCAGAAATTGCCCGGCAAATTGGCACTGCGACGTTTCGGAGTAAATCGCTTGGAAGCCTATTGTTTAACAAGTTCAGCTGCGGTCATCTGGAGGGTTGCTACCTCTCAACTCTTTCGCGCAAAGTTAAATTTTAGCACCAAAATTGAAACTAGCAACATTTGCGAATATTTCCTTTTATCGCAACCGCATTAATCAAATAATAAAATCGACAATATTATTTTAGCACGAGATGAGAATGTTTCTAAAGAGAATTCACGGGTCATTTTCGAGTAAACCTTTAGTTTTGGGACACCACCGTGTATACAAAGGCCTTTGTGATTGAACTTGTACATCAGACATCCATCCACAACAATATTAAAATATCGATTATGTAACTATGCGACGTATGCACTTTGTACCAAGCACGAGGGCTGCAATGAAAAGAGGAGGGTGCATTTATTCAGATGGACATTATTTTGCAGGACATCGTCCGCTATTTAAGGGATGACACTGCGTTACGTTTCGACACACGTTCAAATTAATAACGAACTTATATTTGCGACATAAATGATTGACAATATTTTTGGAAATTTGCTTTCCATTTTGTTCAATAGATAATGAAACACGTGGATTTCCAGCGGATTTACCGAAACCAGCATTCTCTATAACTATTTTGATTTGGAACATGTAAAAAAGTTAAAAGTTAAGTTAAGTAATTATTAATTAAATAAATATGTCCAGGAATATAATTCGTTCACTTTATATAAAGATACAAAGTTTTTATTCAAACTTAGCCACAATGGGCACGTCTAAAAAAGTTTGGAGTTGTAAAAAAAATGTTGGAAATGAGTTTAATTGGTGCTGAGAAATTGAATTTGAGGCGTGATCAAATGTCTTCATGAAATTCAATTTTCATCAATGAATACAAATTTTTTCTTCTACAGAATAAAATCATTAATAAAATTAGACTGTATAAGAATTTCTTTCGATAACACGATTGTATTTTCAAGGTTTCATGGAAATATTCAATAAAATTATCAGGAGGTTATAAAAAAAACGGTATTTACATTAAACTCCATTATTTACTGAAAGTAAATATTTGGTACAACTGCTTATAAAAGTTGAAAAATATAGAGCAGTTTTGACAATCGTCAAGTTGTTAATTTCGAAAAAAATAGTGTCTAAACTTCACGGTGACCACAAAATTACATTTTAAGTTTTAGTATATGGAGGTGCGGTAAAGCGTAATGTATTCCTTGTGGTCATTTTATGAGAATACAGTGTCGTTCAAGAATTGGTCAGACCATGCTTAACGATCCTTTATGTTACACTCGTGTGTCCAACCGCAGCTCGTGGTACCCGTTGCACGAAATGAATATTACATTTTCGCAATTCAACCGAAACCAGCAATTTATTATTTTTCATTTTCTCAAATTATAATAAACACGTTACTGCAAAGTTTACGAACACTTAAGGCAAGAAATGCTTCCTCCACAGTAATAACTTCAATTTCAAATTGTATCAGGTTTTTCTCCGCAAAAACAACTAAAATTAAAAAAGAAATTCGATTTAGGCCAGAAATAACGACTCACGGCCAATTTGCCATCAATTTTGTCTAAGCTCCGAGCAATGCGTAATACGTCGCTGCAAGTTGTATATATCAAGAAAAAAAACAAAGTGTCAGAAAAAGAAACTCGATGAATTCCTGAGAAACAGCACACTACGTCTTCTCCCCTCTTTCTGCTTGCTGAGAATTAATATTCCAGACAAACGTGACAGATAGATCAAATCTGCATTGCACCGACTTCGCGTGGCGCGTTTCGGTGTCAATTTCGTCGGATTACTGTCCATCACCCCCCATCCGGAACGGGAATTTTCTTTTCAACAGAATTTGCCACTTTTTTCTTTTTCTATTTCGCGGTGCCGGGAAATTCGCTTCGATCTGAGAGATCAATTTTTAACCGTTTCTTCCCGGTTAATTTTTTTGCGATTAGCGACTGAAAAAAATGCTTAAAATTCAACGATTGGCTTGACTCACCTTTTCACCCTACTGACGCGATGAGCAACGCGTGCTCTTGTACCTGATCACATGGAAACTCGCACCCAAGAGTGAACGAACCGGCTCGTGTAGACCACGTGGCCAAACAATGGGATGATTCTAATTGAGCTTCGGACTTGCCGAAATACAACTTGAATAAAAAAAAATTGTACAAAAACGTGACAAAAGAGAGTTACGGCAGGCGAAACTCGAGACGAGCGCTCGCTCATCCCTCGCCCTGTGGAGGGTTGAATCCAACCAGTTTTATCGCGTCGCATTTTAAGCTTGATTACAGATTCGAGCATCTGTAAATTAACTATTAATTCAAGCACCATTTTTATTCGAACAAATATCCTAAAAAATAATAAATTCAATTGTATCAAATTGATTGTTCACTTTTTCCAATCGTCTTCAGAGTAAATTGTGCACTCAATTTTTACATCTCATTTTTGAATATCAAGTTTAGTCTAGGAAGGACTCGAGATTATTTCACTTTTAACGTTACGCAGAGCTAATTTTTGTACATCCACGGATCAACTTCATCGTGATGCGCGACAATACGTGCCGGGACAAAGAGAAAAGCTGGATTAAAGGGTGAAAATAACAGGGGTTGCATGAAACTTCATTTTTCAAAAACTACGCAGACGAAAAACGATGTGTATTATTAATTTTTCCTGTTTCCGCTTTTTCTGCTTCTGCAGTAAAATTGGAATCTTACTATTTAATTTGATTCCGCTCATAAAACTGTCTCTGAGTCATTACTATAATCCATTCTTTACTTTTTCGAATCAAAAACTGAAATGTTCATTACAATTTAACGTCGTCCTATCAAATTTTCATTCCGACTATTCTGTTTTTCCCGCAAAATCAATATCTTGGTGCTTTTATACTTTACAATTGATCACGAGTGGTTAAAATAAAAATAGCCATTGGGCCTTTAAAACTGTCTCGGCACTTTGAATAGGGGGCTAGTTTCACCTCGATGAGTAGCAGGAGATTTGAATTCAAAAATCGAATACCCCCCAGATATTGTCTGCGCTCACTGAACCAAGTACAGCGTCACGTGGCTGTCAGCTACTGTATTTAAACTACTTTTTTACAGATGGTCAATTTGTACGTACAAAATCGATTAGTTGCGCAGGTTCGTGCAGTTTTTCCGTACTTTCGCAATTCCGAATAATCATATTCTTCGCGGAAACAAGCATGAAAAATGACAACCGTAACTGTAAAAGTTTTAACAAATTGTACCGAAAATGCAACAACCTCCAGAGAATTAATAAGAAAAGTTTATCGATGATCCCAAAGGTCTAAAGCAAGTGAATGTGATTACGGCAAGCTCTGCCAGTTGAGCTTAATCGATAAGATTACATTAGTTTGTTTGGATCGCGAGAAGAATATCCAACAAGTAGGTCGTCGCGTGACAATTTCTTACAAAGTGGAATTTTTATCTCCTTTCTTCTCAGACTTATCTCGGTGTTATATAGGTACGCAAATCACCGAGCAAATATTTAGGCGTCGTGTCGCGATACACCGGAGAAGATCGTAAAGTCGAAAGACGCCGCGTCGTTATTTGATTCCATGAAAATTATATTCACTCTTTCATTTTAAATCTCTGCACTTTTGTTTTGTATAACGAAATGTTTTTCTCACCAGAATTGACAGTGTTGGTATCAGCGTCGACGGATTGAGTCTTCGGTTTCTTAGGAACGTCATCCTTTTCGTCCTCGGGACCTTCCGTTCGTCTCTTGGGGGTGGAACTAGCGCTGGCCCTGAGCTCAATGGGACTCCCGTTATCGGGAGCCGAGCCTTGGGGCGTCGGCGGGCTCTCCACTCTGCCGATTCTTTTGTTGATTGGCGCGGATATGCTGGGCACCGAGTTCAACTTCTCCTGATCAACGACTTTTAAGGCCAGAGCATCCTCCGGGTCCGAGTCCTCCGGGGCTGCGGCCGGGGGTGGGCTCTGACAGCCTTGCAGACTGCTGCGACAGTGATTGACTTTGTGTTCGATAAAGCGGACTATTTCGCCAAGTGGGTAGGACGCCCTGCAACCTCCGCATTGAACTGTGTCTGGTGACGTCGAGCCTTGTGACGTTTCCGCTGAAAAAGACAATTTTCCGGGCTTAAAACAATAGCTCTTATTAAAGTTTTGATTTGAATCGATTAATTAAAATCAATTAATTTCATCTAAATTAGGTTTAGTCTGGGTCTAGTTGTTTTCGAGATAGGATAAAAACATGAAATCGAATTTTCATCAATTGTTTACAGCATTTTGGTCCATGTGAGAGATAAATATTACAGTCTCAAGACGATAAAGAAGTTAAATGACGTAACGAATCTGCGAAACAATTGCCTTGTAATTCAGAGACGTAGGGAATAGCCATTGAGAATAGATCTGAGGTCATCCACAGATGCAACAATTCATTTTTAGGGGTCCTTCAGGGAAGCGTTTCTGGCAACTCCGCGTATACTTTGCTGTGCTCGTATAGGGCATTAACATAGAGATTGGCAGGAGTTCATATATTGATCTTTTTCTTTCCGAGTCAAGTAGCGCCGGCCGAAACACCGGAATCGCCAAACAGCGAGAGCTGTACAAATCAAGCTGCAACGGACTTCTTCGCTCATTTTTTACATTTACTTTCAATGCTCGTTTCGTAATTTGACAACCTAACTCTTTTACCTCGTGAAAGCGCAATAAAGTTGACATATGATTTGTGAACTTGAACTTCTTCGGGCCAATCGAATTCTATTCGTAAAATATTCGTTATTTCGCGATATAAATTACAGCAGTAAAAAAATATATGATGCAATTTCCATTTTTATACGTCGCAGCGACGAATTCGTTGATATATTCATGTGTTTATTTCGTCCGCTTTGAATACCTGATGGAAGAAATGGAACGGAAATCAGGGAATTGTTGAAATGCGTGGAAAACGGGGAAATCGATTCGCTCAGGGCGGAGCATAGTTTGACCACTGGGCAGCGCGCAAACTCAAGTCACCGAAGCCACACCTTTTGAAGCCACACGTATTTGGCCTTCCATCTACCTTATTCCTGAAGGTCATAATGCTGGCACCGAGGGGTTCTTTCACGGGAGAAAAGCTCGAAGGGAGTGCGAGAAGGAATGTCTGGCGAAAATAAGGGTTGATATCGCGTGTTGACTTTTATTTGGAATACACGGAGCCACAGATGTACGAATAAATTTAAAGTTTGAAAAGTTCGTTTTCCATGAGATTCATGGAAAAAGGAAAGAAATTCAAAATTGCGAGTACTCGATTTTAATGAAATGACGTTACACCCGAAATAACGAAGAAATTTTTGCTCTCAATTTTATCTTTTGTCTATTTTGATCCTGAAAATCTTAAACAGTACAAGGATACAATCAGGAATCGTTTTCAAGCGGCAGGAAGAAGATAAGTGAAATCTTTTCTATCCGCAAGCGAACAATTTCACCCCTATTTTCCTCACGGTGCGAATTCTTCAAAAAATCTTGAGATTTTAATCGTCGGTGCTGATCGAAGATACGAATTCTTTCATGGCAAGGACCCTGCGTCTACGTGAAGATGATATTGAACCAAAAAAAATGCATGTATCGGTAGGAACCGAGTGTTCGAAATCGCTCATGAATTGTAACCCCTGAGTAAAAAAATATGGTGAAGGAGCCGAAGAAAAAGAGAAGGAGAGGAGAAGAAACGCTGTGAATGGACCATAGGGTCCGTTATATTCGCCTACGATTCAAAAGCGCTCGGTTAGAAACAAGAGACGCGCGACCGGTCGTTAGTGACAATGGGCTTTTGTTTTTTCGGGGGCAGATGTTGGTCCAAACCCGATAAGACCCGGTATATTAAGCAGTGGTGCCTAACCCGGGTGAAACGACATCCCTTAACGCTGTTTGCTTTGTAGAGGATGAGTTAAAAAATAATTCCTTCGAGCAAAAAATGCAAATCATAAACAAACAACATGTTTTTTATTTATTAATAATCAAAATAAAAGGGGGAAAAGAGTAAATAAATGATTAAAGTGATGTAACAGAGAACACTGTTGTGCCATATTTACGTTTCGCGATTTGCATTGTTTATAGTTTTGACAATTTGTACATGCTGCGCAACGAAACCAGGATTTTAATCGAGAGACTGTCTGAAAAAAGAGAAAGTTTAGATTCTCAGGTAGCTTCCCTTCCCTCTTTGGAAGGGTTGAAAAATATGGCGAAATCTGTTTTTCTCTCAATTTCTTAATCTATGACAGACACTAATAAAATTCGCCATGAAATGTTCCAGGCGACATGCCGCTTGTCTCAAGGTTTATCTTTTCTGAAAACATTTTAATCCTATGTTCCGCTTTCTAGAATGCGATAAAAAGTTGCAAGTAACGATCCTTTTTCTACCTGGACATCAGTGGCACCGTCCAAATTTACATATTTTCCGTCGTCGGAAAAAAGATGAGAAAAACATTGAATAGAGACGGTCGTGTTGTTGAGGTAACGTAAAATATAATATTGGCCCGTGAACGTAAGTTGGATTGCTTACAAATTGGCCCATACATCCGTAATGTCTCGATCACTATACAAGGCGGCCTTCGCCCTTATTGTTCCGAATCCTCGGTAATTTCCATCAACGAGTAGAAACATCGCAACATATCTATCCCTTTATCATCGGATTATTCGGTTTCACAATCAAAAATGAATCTTATCAGACATCAGTCTCGTTTCTTTAGAAAAGATGTTTTTGAAAACATCGAATTCAAAGCAAAAGTCGAAGAGTTAATAAATAGAGAGCAAAAATTGGATTACGACTGTAAATGCAATTTCTTCCACATGTCTCAGCATCACCCCGATTACAGGAAATGTTGGTTGGTTCATGGTAGAACTCGACCATGTCCCGAGGCAGTATCCTTGTTAGAACATCCGTCCTGTCAAAACGTCCAGAGGACACATCGAAACAATTGAATTACGATCATCCCCAGGGCGAGCTCCGACCGAAACCAATAATTCCATTATCCATTAGTATTGAGTCGCACCAATTTCCTCGTACCGTAACGGGCGACGTATTATACGCACGCTCGTTGTGCGACGCGGAAAAAAGCCGAGTACAAAGAATGAGGGACATGTATCCAATACTTCTCCTTTAATCAAAAGAAACAATACCGTTTCTGTGCCATTTACGTCTTTGCGCGCCATATATATTCATAAATGTCAAGTAAAATGATAAATTCGTTGAGTAGCTCAATGAGATCGATACCTTTTTTATCGGTAGTCATTCTTTTCGAAACATCACCACTTTTTTATCACTTTCATACGCTCACATAGAAGACACATCGAAAGTTCGATTGACTAGACGTACTAATATCGCGACATTGCGGAATTTCCGTTAATACCGGATGGCGGTTTAGGCCGGTGTGTGATTCGAGGATATTATACACCGGGGAGGAGAGTTCTAGTTTGGTCCATGCTCGAATGCTGACTGGAGGATTGCGTTGGGACTGGCCGGGGTCGCGACAGGATATCAAAAGAATAGAAAGGGCCCGCGAAGAAGGGGCAAATTTTAATGCCGGGCCCCCACTTTTTCAACCCCCTCAGGACTCTTCTGTGGGGTGAGACTTTTTTGGATTTACCCTCGGGCCCGACACAAAGGATTCGGCGCCGATACCCGTTGCCTCTTTTTTTTAGGGGCATTCTTGTCCGAAAGATTTGCCAGGGCGAACGCGTAAAGAACTTTGGAAAAAAAATTGAGATCTGTGTCGGTACGTTTCCGTGACTGGATCGGCCAAACAGGTTTTCTTCGGTTACATTTTTTATGCAATTTTTTACACGAATTGTTTTAAATGTTTATTGAAAAACGCGGAGAAAATTCTCGGGTGGAAAATACTTTTGACTTTTTTGTTTCGAGTTGTGATACTTTCTTATTTGGTACTCGCGATCTCATGAAGTTTACAAAACGGAAGTCTTGAGATTATTTTCCTTGAGAAACGGGTGAAATCAATGACCAGTGGGAACAAGCTGACGAAAGCGTCAACCGGCCCAGAAAAATAGTCTCGCATTCGCTCGTAGTTATGAAAAATATGAAATCTCGTTCTCACGGATTCTGAATGGGGCTGGCTCACATGCGTATCGTGGGAGGATCTAGCCGATCTTTTGTGCGGCAGGACATTGTCCATTGTAAACGACAGAACAGGTCCTAGAAATGACCTGTCCCTCTTTTCAGAGTCGTCTTTGAAAAACCCTTTCGTGATTTTTGATCAAAATAAATCATGTGAGTACAGTTATGTGTTCCAGGTGCTGGGCAAACTTCAGATGGACAACGCATCAGACATCTCCAAATCCGTGATTCGGTCCGTGTGAAAATGTGAAACTTCCTTTCTTCCCAGATCCGACATATTTGGGGAAAGTCTTTTTTCATTTTGCATGTCATTTCGCATGCTTTGTTACGAGTAAACATGTGCATTCGTACAAAAAGTCGAACTTTTCCGGATGCCGTTATCCTTCTTGATACTTCTTTTTGTTTTTTTTAGTTTATTTTTGTCACTGAAAATTAATTAGTCAAAAAATGGAGAAGAAAATGGAATGAAAAAAAATTTCGAGTCTTTTTGTAATCTGTTCCCATGCTCGAAACATTACAGCATCCCAGAATCGAACGAATGCTCGTAAAAATTGAAATATGAATCTTAAACCTTAAAACAAGCGGTTTCGGCCGGAACACAAATGATAAATCCAATGTACTTCTTTGCAGCATAGAATTGGCTTGAATGCTTAAACATTTTTCTGCAATTGCATGAAAGCGTCAATTATTACTTGCTGAAAGTTAATTGAAACACAAACAAATTCCTCGTATTTGCAAATTGTTGATGTACAAGTCAATAAAAAGACTTTGATTTCCAAGTCATATAAAGTTTATTACTCCGTCGACGTTTCGGTCTCTAATACGAGACCCTTATCAAGACGGTAAAAAGTTTTTACAAGCACAATATAGAAAAGTAAGGAAAGAGATATTATACAACTGAAAAATCGAAAGAAAACGAAGAAATTTCGAGTCGGGACACAGAAAGACGTTAGTGGGGCGTAAATTTAATTGGGTTAGCCTAGAATTCTGACTGGTTTTACAGCCTGGCCCTTGACTTCGACTGCATGTTATCTGTTTGAAAAAGAAAAAGAAAGTAGAGCGAGGACGGACCAATAAACGCGTGGTGAATTACAAAGTACATCGGCTTTGTGCTATCCAACATCAGTAGCGGTGCTACGCAGATTGGTTAATTAGAAACTCCTATGCTGGGGGTTGCTGCATTATTCAAAACGTCCCTACAAAACTCGTTCGAGCTTATGTTACAAAACAGCAACTTTTGACAATGCGAGAAGTGCCAAACCGTGTATTGCACGAAATAATTAACGAATTACACATTTTCTCGCCCGACGCTTTCGATGCACATCATCGCGTTACCGAAATACCCACAAGAAAACAATGGTAAGAGAATCTACGTGTTAATGAATTGACGGTAAATATCAGCGACGAATTTATTATTCACACGAATATTTAATGCCTAATCTTGAGTTGTATCGCAGTTTTCATTAATAACAATAATCATAAATCAATTTATTACATTTTAGAGCTTCAAATTCGAGTTTCAAGAGCCACTGACCAGATCGAGGGATCGTGAGAAAATGCATTTCGTTCTTTCCGGAAAATGCAGCGGCGAAAAACCGTTTGACCGGACTTTCGAATTCCAGAAAAAAGTCGGTAGCCCTTACATTCCTTTGACTTTTTTTAGCGGAAAAAAGTAATAAACCTTTCACAAGTCAGCGGAGTCAGTATACAATAAATTGCCGCTTCAAAGCAATTTGCCGAAAACCTTTCTTTACAATGGTTTTTTACGTCGCAATAAATTTTCCGTGAATTGTAATGTCTATAAACAAATGTGACGCAATTCCCTAAGGGTGCCGAGTCTTTTACTTAATTTCATTGGTATAAATTGAAGAAACAGCCCACAAACTCCCGGGCAAAAGCGGGTCAAAGTGCTTGTAAAAAAAGCCATAATGAATATATAAAATTCATGTTCATGCACGTTCTTTATTTACGCACAGGATTTTCTCGGGTCAGTCCCCGACCCATCTCGTATCTGATATTCGTCACGCTTGGACACGTCTGAATCCTGCCCCTATGAGCAATGTAGTTTTTTTGGGAACGAGGCTTCCCACAAGATTATAGAAAATTCATTCCGCTCGATGTATTTATTACTCGTGAATTTCACAGTTTACCACACATTTTTCAACAACGCGGAAATTTTATCATTTTAATTCGTTAATTAATTCACTTTCATTGGGAAGGAATGATTATTTAATTTTTGTTGTTCTTCATTTATGAATAATTTTTCCATTTAAATCTAACACTCCCCGCGGAGTGATTCCGCCATTGCGATCACCATTGGTCCAGTGGGCAACAATCAAATGCCCCTCCTTCAATTGTCGGGTAATTTTTTTGCCAAACTGTCCCGCCGCGCTATTTTGCGTCGAGAGCCAATTGAAAGTTGATTTCGATTTTCGCTGAATAAATGGCGCTTCGAACAATGGGTTTTGCCATGGCTTTTTGTCGCATCGACGGCGTACATTCAGGTCAGCCTTACAACAGCAGGACGTGATATCTCGAATTTCGTCCTGGACGAGTCACTTTAGCGTCTTGCGTTTGGTGTCGCGCTTGTTAAAGCACGTTTCCGTTGGTCAATCACCCTGAAAATCGTCACTTCCTTTTCCGTTTGCTCAAAGACGCTGAGCCGATCAATGGTGTCAAGATTTTAAAGAGTATATCTCCCCACGCAAATTACGAGGTACATTTTCTAAAAGTGTCCAAACGAAAGCAATCAGGTCCTGCAATAAAACATCGTAGTGCACATTCTGCGACGAAAAACCTTTCAACGACTCATTTTAATTGGAAAGAAAGTAACGTTTGCATTCTGGATCATGGCGGATTTCTTGAAATGGCATTACCCAACGCGAGGCAACAACCTCAAGCCTGTAGTTCTCTCAAGGCCGCGTTATTGTACAGCTTTTTTTAATTACACACTTCCGGCAGCGTGAAGTTCTCATACATGAGTTTTCGTAGGCGAGTATCGTCCCATGATTACTCGCTTCGCGTTGGAGGAAGTCGCAGTCGAAAAGAGGGAAACTCTAAAAGCATAGACGTCTCTGCGTTCCCCTGAACTTGGTCTACGCTTTATGATATTTATAGAAATCCAAGCGTACATTGAGACCTATTCGTGGTTTTGATTTTCCATCAGCGATACTCATATCATCGCTCAATCCAACGTCGGACTAAAAATATTCCTTTATCAAAATGTATTTACGAATGTAAATTCGTTGTTATAATTAGACGGGAAAATGTTATCTCAAGGGCAATCGCACTTGTCGATGAGCCGAAAAAAAATATTCGCAAGAAAAATGGACACTCCGAGGGACGAGCAAAAAAAGTACAATTGGATTCATGTTGTAAATACGCGCAAGGGCTATTATCATTCAAGCACCTTACGTTCGGGAGCTGGAGAAGTGACCCTTGGTCAGGTAACAAGTCGAGGAGACCCTACCCAGCGACAAGTGAATAGTCGACAAAGCGTATAATGCGAACAGATTATTACTTGAAAGGTGTCCGCACCTTGGAAGGAGGGTCTCTCGGACAATGGTGGACAATGGCCCTGGAAACCGACACTGCAAACAACATAAATTCGCCGGTGATCTTCCCTTCCTTTCGTCCAGCGCGAGGATTCCTGCACTTTAGTTTTTCGGTGTTTGGCATTTGTCGATCGACAATTTAATGCTTCGAAAAGCGGGCGGAGCGTTTGAAGACCATAGCCTTTCTTCGGAAAGGCCCGTCTTTGACAAACACGGGGTAAACACGATCAGATATGACTTTGACCGCGCGATTTTCATTATTTATGGGGGATGTTATTCGCAAGACAGATTGCGCTGCTCTTGTTTTAGATTTCTTTTGTTTACAGAATATTTTTCGGTGAAATGACCGTTGAAATGTCGCAAGGTGTTTCGTATATGTACAAATGGATCCATGATTTCCTTCGGAACGTTAACAATTTTGTCCATTTCCAGATTTCAGCTTCCTCGATTTCCTTCGCTTCGCTTCCTCGTGTCATTAAAAGCGGATGCAATACTCAACATTCCCGGCGTGGAAGAGGTTGAATCAGTAACATTAACCTCATCAACAGTTTCAATTGAAGCCAGTATTTTACTGATAACAAATATGGACGAAAATTCTTTCATACAATTTCGGAATGCATCTACTTCAATTTGTAATTGAACATTTAGAAGTTATGAGTTATATTTATTTACGATGGCACAATTGAACGTTCTTATATGTACTTAATTTGAATTTGACTTTCCGAGAAAAGCTTTTCCGTGGCTATAAATTTCAGCTCTGCTAGAAATGATTCGCAAGTGATAAGATCCACGAATGAACGATAAATTCAGCGTGGTATCGGTACGTTACTTCACGGTCTTAACCCCTTTTTAAGGAAGCCTATATAGGTCCTAGGTCCAATAATCCAGGTTCCCGAATTTCGCGAATGAACTCAATGACATCGTATTTCAGGCGAAATTGCCCAACGGCAGATTGGACCGACGATATACAGCTGGTTGCTGACTTTGTAAGAACACGGAGCAATAGATATTGATGCGACCAAGGCCAAACGAGCGTGGCATATATAGGAAGCATTCAGATCCGTTTAAATTACGAAGCCACATATCGATTTTGAATAGAATACTTTACTGGAATACTAACTACATGATAATGAAATTCGATTTTTTCAACCAACCAATTTCATCTTTTCTCGAACATTTTTTGACTTCTAATGCACAATTTCATAATGCAATGGTTTCTTAAAAGAAATTTGTAGGGAATAGTGTCTTTGATATAGACACTTTTTGTTTTTCAGGAAAACATTAAGACTAATGTTTCAGCTACAAAATGAGGTGATAAAAACAAGACAAACATAAAAACATTTTGCGAATTGAACCTGGAATTCCTCAAAAATAATGAATATAGAAGATGTTAACTAGTATCTTGAAAATAAATAAAGATAATTGAACAATGAATAGTTTAATTCATTCGTTCACGTTATCAATTCTTACGTGTCCAATACACAATTCTAAGTTACTTTCTTTTTTTTCAAAATCACATTATTTTGAAAAAAACCTTTCAAGGAAAATTGGTAACAGAATGAAAAATAAATCACCGCCGTGTGAGCGATGTGCGGAAAAGTCAAAGGCGAAGATGTACGAGCCGCGTGTGGCGCTGAGTCACACATGTCACAGCTACGTTAAATTTTTCTCTCCTCACGCGAATTCCCAATGAGAGCCTCAGTGTCGCGCTTACTTCAGCCGTTTTCAAGGTTAAATATCTTTGTGGAATATTTGCGCTTTACGCGAAAACTATCGTTCCACTTTTGTTATCTCTGACGTGGAAACCCGTTACCCATCGCCCGCATTTTTCATAAACCAACTCGCGCCCTATCTCTAGTATTTTCTGCTCTTTTTCAAATCGACGTGAAAGCTGCTTTTTCAATTCTAGCAGTATATTTCTCAATATGGGCATAAGATTTCTAATCATCCGTATCATTTAATACAAATAATTCTTCGAAACGGAACAAACAAAAGTCAAAGACAAACTATTTAAAAAAGGGACAATGTGCAGTTTCTTTCGTGAATTTTGTCGCGATGTTGTTTAAAATGTTGGTAGTCAACATTATGCAAGGAAATTTCCAAATGAATTCGATGCTTTCAGTAGCATACATCAATGCATTGTCTGACTGCTTTGGAAGGTGGTGCCATCTGAACATTGCGGAGAGAACGAGTGTAAATCATCGCTGGTGTAAAGTGTATTTCCGTTACACTTCCGAAATCACATGATCTCTCCGGCGTGTGCCAAGAGCGATGGGAACTGAAACTCAATTAACAGCCGACTTGGCGGACGCAGCCGAACGGCCGAGTTTCCCTGGAACAAACTCCCGACCATCGAGATGTGAGATTAATTTTTTCCATGAAGCCGGTGCCACTTTTCCAGCGCGCTCCAACAGCTAATATATACGATCTTTCTCATTGCTAAAGCTGTCCAATTTTCAACATGTTTTTTACACTCACACCTCCTTTTTTACCGCGGTGAAAAAAATTTAACGTAAATTTAATGGAAACTGAACGCGCGATTCAACTGTACACCGCAGATAATTTTATGTACAAAATATGAACGCCAAATGTGCGTTCAGTAAGTCAGCAACTGATATGCATAATTACACAGTTACAGAACTCTTAAAAAGTTTCCATGCTCCTAAACTTTATTACCAATAGTTTCCACAGTCGTAGAATTAACTTCGCCGGTCTCATCTGACAACCAATTAACGTAACTTGAGGATATAATATGAAAATTCAGTAACTCAATCAGGAATGGTAAACTTGGGCACGTAAGAAGCATATTGAAATAACATTTTATCAAATGCTTAAAGTTTGCGTAAAATTAAGGGTAAAATCGAAGGGAAGTTACGCAAATTTGTTTACTCGTTTGAAAAGTCAAACTTCTTCGCGGCTTTTTGAAGGTGCCGGTGACACGTACTGTATTACCTGAACGCGTGCTGGACCCTCGAAGTCGTAAAAAAAGGGTTCGCCACGTGCCCAGCGCCCTAAGGTTAATCTAAGAAATCAAATCAAAGTAGTTTTTTGCCGGCGCGCGGATGAAACCGCGGTAAAGAGCGCGCGCGAGAAGACGGGCTTCCGACGGGTCGCATCAAAGACAATATACGCATATGCCGCGCACGTGCCGATACAGGGGCGCGTTAACTGCATTTTGTTTGCTAAATACCGTTCTACGAAGTGCTCCATAGACTCGTGTACTTTGTCCGAAACGACTGGAATACTTCGATACATTCTCTGGATACTCGTCCGTAATTTAATCTTGCACGCTATTAAACATGACTTTTTGATTTTCTGCATTGTTAATATTTTCGAACTCGCAAATTTGAGTTCCTAATTGAGGTAAACGCTCCAGTCATGGCCACCTTTGCCCCAGTAATAGCCAGTGTTTTCATTCATTAATAAATCATAATTACATGACCATAAAAATCATCTGTGTCGATTTGATCTACAAATTCGTGCTAAAAACACGAATTTTTGGATTTTGGCTCCGTTTTTGAAAGTATTTTTTGAATACTTTCATTTATTCCAGTACAGTGAGAATGAAAGTTAATTTTCGACATTGTTCTTACTTGTTTAATCTGTGAGTTGGTGATTATTAATTTTTGCAGCATCAAATCTGGAAAAGTCTTTTGGGACTCACGGATGAAATTTTGTTGACGGAATTATTCGGCTTCGTAGGGTTGGAATGCTGTCGCGGTAAAAATAGTTTTGGTGTGTCATGGCGAAAAATACGAAATTGACGGATGTAACGTGCGGAGGGAAAAAGGACGGAACTTGAACACAAGTATTTTGTGAATCTTTATTGTCGTTTATGATACAGTTGTCATAAATACGCTCTGCGATGAAGTATGTATACTAAATTCCAAAGTGAATTCATGAAGCTCCAGTCTTTTTATACCATGTGACATTTTTCTCCAACTTCGTACCATCTTTGAGTGAATAAAAAAGTTCACTGTATAACGTACGATGAAATTAGTAAATCAAACAAATATGATTGATGCTTTCTCGAAATTAATCAACGCTTCGTTCATGTAAAGAAGTAGAATATCATCTCTGAATTTATCAATAACCATCATTATATATTTCACTAATATGTCTTTTCGACACTTTCTATACGTGTTCATATTCATTATTCATGGAGCCCATTGTGTGAGTACAAATAACCAGATAAACAGTTTGCTACGTCATTTACTTTCACGCATAATAAAAAACAACTTCAAGACGCTTCGAAAAGAAATGAAACGACGTTCACAAACATTTGTGAGTTCATCTAAAGCCAATTTTTGAATGAAAATTCCACTCCGTCCATTGACATATCAATACAAATTGCTTCCAACTTGGCAATGCGATTCTAAAAGCGTACACTTTGTTACGAGAAATGTGACGAAAATAGTTTACCAGATATAATTACGCAATTTTAGCTTTTACAGGCAAAAACTGTCCATGTCACAGTGATTTCCATACAAAATTACATTCGATGAAACAATCATCCTGCACAAATCCGTTAATTCTGCCTTGTCTTTAGTGAAACGATACGAGCGAAGCATTACTCTTTCCTTTTGACATATCTGACCGTTAAAGTGACACATGATTCACACGAGAAAAATAACCTTCTTCCAACTCCGAACTTTTTCTTATGCTTTTCTCTTCGCATCGTTCCCGTATCTAAACGTTTATCATGGACCGGAAAACGGACAAACATCACAAAGATCACTAGTACGACAGAAACGTACAGCGAACTTCCAAACGTTGCGAAAATGTTAACCAATATTACATGAATTAGACTTGGCAAGCATGTACGCTAAACGTGAATGAACATTCGAATATCGGTATGCATTTCGGTTCCGTTTGATAAAATTCGGAGTAAAAATCAGCCAAAGTACACGGGAAAAAAAGCACCGGTTTATCAAGGAATAGCAGTATCTTTTCGCGACGACGTCATCGGGCGAACTAAAGAATATCGCAGTTGTAATTAAGAAAACGGAGCTCCGCGGGGGGGGCGAGAGGGTGTTGAGAAACGGGGGTGGAAAAGTCTCTGAAAAACGCGCGCATGACAATGCCGACCAGCCCCTCGAACCTTCCTGCCGTGGCGGTGGGGGTGTCGGGGACTAATTAAAAATTCTGCAGCCCCCAAGACGCTGATTTCATCCCCTTCCCGCTTAAGGTAAACATCTCCTTTTTCTCAAACTTGTTTTACATCCACTTCTTCGCCGTCTTCACAACTTACTTCTGCCTACGTGCGGCGAGGATGCAATGTTGCGAATACTTTCTTCCTTTATTTTAGTCTTACAATAAGATATCAACAGTTAGGAAACGACTTGGAAAACACGTGATGCAAGGAATTGTTTCGTTGGTCGCTTGACATCTTTTTTCTTTATCCGATTGTGATTTCAAGATTCAGTTGTGCACGTGTTTTTTCGCCGGAATCATGGAAAAATTCATGAATTAACTTAGCTTCAAGTGTTTTTAGGATTGCACTGTGACTTTATGGATTTTATTCTTGGGCATGAAGAGTTTTCTTTTACCCCTTGAAGCTTTAGGTTTGAACTGTCGGTTCTGTTTTCGATGTCAACAATGAAATTTATTCCTGATGCATTTTTGATCTGATTGTGATCTTCAGCTCAACTTATAGAATTTGAATTTGATTACAATGTACAGCAATAAAAACGTTATTAAACAGACTGTATTTTGTTCATCAAATTCAGGTCTTTAATTTTGATGTTTGGATGAATCATTCATTGTTCTTCTTTATCCTTGCAATTCTTTTAAGGATTTGTGTTTATGCTTTCAATGTTTCTTTTGAAAAATGCATCTACCATAATTTTTCCTTATCTTGAAATTCTATTAAGGATTTGTGATAAATGTACACTTCCTGATAAAGTTTTGGGATGCAAGGTAAAGAATTGAATGACCCGAAACAACGAATGATTGTAAACGTTTCGATGGATCAGATCTCTAGTAAAAATCAACAGATTTCTCTTCAAGAGAACTCACCTTGCGCGATCCTAACCGCTGGCATTTTGATCCTCATGTTGACGATCGCGATCTCGGCCACTCGGCGCACTTTACCAAGAGACGATGCAGATCACTTGCGTGAGCGAAAAGGAGGAGGACCTTGGCAGTCCCAACCAAATTCAAACTACGAAACTACAAAAATCCGTGACTCTTTTGCCCTCCTCCTCTAGCTCGAGAGAACCTCGGTCTCAGCATCCGTCACCGGCGTACCCGCAGCAACAGTTGAAAATTCCCACCGACTTCGTCAACTGACGTTCGTCCTCATGGTCGTCGCGTGGCAACGGTTCGCGTTGCCCACTTGTCAAACTGTCATTGCCACTCGTCTCGTGAAAATAGAAAAAAAACAAAAATCCTCCGTTTCCTCGACACCAAAGTTTTGAAATTCGAAGGAAATCGCGTGAAAATTCACCGCGACTGGCGCGAAGTCGCGAACGGTTTTTTGGACTTTTGCGAACTGTCACTGGCAGCGCGAGTCTCGTGGCTGCGTGGACCAACGCGGCAGCGACGACGACGATGGTCCAGCATGGGTCGTATCTCTGAGTGGACTGTGCCGGACGCGCGCCTAGTAGTGGCGCTCGGGACCTGGTCTCGGGCACTGCGCTCGCTTCGGACGCGCTCGGTTCGGCTCGGGCCGAACGAACACCGAGGCCGGACACCCCACGCGCTCACTCACAGGGTAGTTTTCACCCCTGAGGTGGGGGTAACGATGCGCGCTCTTTCTCCCGTCTTCGTCCCTCGCGTCATCCCTTTTCCTCGCTCTCTCTTTTTCTCTCTCTGACTCTCCCTCTGTTGCCTTTCTCTCTTTCCCTGGCTTCTCTCTCTCTTTCTCTATCTCTCTCTCTCTCTCTGTGTTTCTATCAACATGTGTGCATGTGTGTGCTCGAGGAGAGAGATCCGTTTCTATCTTCGTT
The DNA here is from genome assembly GCA_022816865.1 of Zelostemma sp. ZL-2020. NCBI lineage: Eukaryota > Metazoa > Arthropoda > Insecta > Hymenoptera > Platygastridae > Zelostemma > Zelostemma sp. ZL-2020. Next base: position 25,938 of record JABFQM010000072.1, on the reverse strand, counting down.
TGACTCTCCGCTATTCTTCTATTGCAAGAAGAAAAATTATCTTCACAATTTTCATACTCGTCTCTTGGTCTAAGATGTGACCGCAGCGATAGTTTTGTTGCGTAACGTCATTTAAAAAATAAGCGATTCCTCCTTTCGAATTTAGAACGATATTTTTTATTGAAAAATACTTTTACGCTACTTGCGTTATCTTTGTTATTCAATTGAAAGAAACGTACCGGTCGTTGCAATAAAACTGGACGCTCTTTGTTAGAAAAAACGAAATCTATATATCTTTATTATGTTTCATAGTTTACAAGTTGGATAATTGAAATAAAATGTGATGTCGAACGAGTATCATGCAACGATAAAAGAATTAAAGAACTTTAACGATCTTTATCTTCTGCATAAAGTATTTTTTCTTTCGGCTAAACAATGTATTTCATCCAAATGATACATCGATAAATTTAATTTACGAACCAACGAAACCATCAGTTTGTTGAATGAATCTGGAAAAATGTGAAATACGAATGAGCATTAAAGCTACCAAAAAATTGTTCTGCAACGTTGCAATTACCTAGTAACAAAAAAATTGTAATACTCGTTAAAACGGATTTTCTTTATCCTGCAACGCGTGTATATTACATTAAGACAAACTTTCTTGAAGAAAATAGAATAGAAGCAAGAGAAAGAAGTACTAAGAAAGGATTCGAATGAGAGGGAAAGGCGTAGTGGAAGATATAGCAGAGAACGTAAAGGAAGTCTGAATGTGTACGTAAACATGTACAGCGGGAAAGAGATAGGACTATATCAGTGAGAATCAAAGAACAGAGGAAAGAAAAGTCACTGGAGGGGAGAATAGTTCGAGAGAGACTAAAAGAGAGGACGAGCCTTCTGCGCGAGGAGGCGATTCGGAGTGGGACAAGAGAGCACGATGCCGAGCGCGTGTGTTTCATCGCGCACTGACGGTGGTCAGCGCTGATTGACGCGGGGATGCTTCTGCGGAAATTTCAAAACGCCGTCATACGAGTGATTGTAACGATTGGTCTGCCAGCATTTCTCCGAATAAACTTTGAAACGTTGTAAATATTTAATACACGCGCTACTTTGTTTTCTCGAGAAGCAGAGAAAATAATGGAAGTATAGAGATAGTTACAAACCGGAAAAATGCAATTGAGAAGTCGTTTGAGGTACAGATATTTTGGTGCTTTGTAATTTCCAGAAATGTGATCCATGCCATGACCACTCGAGAGTCAAGAATGTTTCCCAGGCTGATATTTCTAAGCGACTTGTGGACTGAAGAGTCTTTTAACAATCATGAAAAATTACCGAGCGGTTGTCTTGGCCACATGGTCTGGACAGTGTTTTTAAGACTCACACAATATGTCAAAAATGCCCAGTCTCACGTTACGAAATGAAGATGAATAATCTATATTTTCACAGATGTGTCATGTAAGCTCCTCGTTAAATTTTATTGTATCCTGATTTTTTTCGAAAAAAGAACATAGAAATAGTTACATCGCCCATGAAATGTTTTAATTGAATTTCCCAGACTGTAAACATTGCATCGACAATTCTTCAATTATATCGAAAAAGTTCCATTATCTTACATAACAACATGTCTAAGCCACATTCTTCGCTAATTTTTGTATCCCGAGGTGATTGAAAAAGCTGAAATAATATTTATATTAATTCAATTGAGCAGCACCTGGTCAAATAACATGGTCAACAATAAAATTGCAATTATACGTTCCATTTCATTTATCAAAAAACCAATTGCCACGAGTTGTTTTAGGAGTTGTTAAAATTTTAACAGTCGACACGTAGGTACAAGGTTTAATGGACAAATTGTGAAGTTCGTCGCGATCGAAGGTTAATTTGTATTCTTTGCGGGCGGCGCCTCGGAAACTTTAGTTTTAACGGAGTGTAGAGCGTTCTAAAACTATTTTCCTTGACAATTACATTTCGATTTTCGAGGTTTCACAGTTTACGCATTAAAATTGATGTACCGAACTTTGCAATGTGCAACTTTTCAGCGACGAAATAAAAGGTTCCAAAGTTTCCGATTGCTCGATGTAAATTTTATAAATAGCCGATAAACCCGAATATTCCTCCTGAGACAATTTCGGTTCCAAGCGGGGCGATGAGCCGAAAAAAGAGTTTTTATAAAAATGGACAAAGATATTCAAGGGCATGACACGCCGAATCGTATCTATTTCTCGTTCCCTAATAGTCACGTCTTAGAATGATGACTGTCGCAAGGCGCGCGTGCTCCGGTCGCGTTTATACAGCCTCGTGACGTTAATTCCGAACACCCGTTACAGCCCGAGAGGCATCGTCCAAAGGGTGAAAAAACGCAGCGCGGACCATCTTGGTGACGATGCCCGCTCGTATACGATGCTCCCCCTCCTCCCGCAGAGGCAACGCATCCTGTTCGGGGTTTTAAAGATTATTTTTACATCGGGGCAAAAAAGATCTGTCTGGCGACTTCGAGGCGAGCACATGTGCGCGGCGCGTTTCGTTGCGCTACGCGCTTCTCCCGCAATCCCTGCGTCCAGCATGTTTCTCGGCCACGCATGAGACACATGCGTGCGAGTTTGGTTTATTGCTTCCAGGACTAAGAGGCCCGCGAAGATAAACCCAAGCAACGAGCCCCATGCAGGGAGTACAGGGAGGTTCGTTACATGTTGCAAGAGCGTGGCAATGGTCAAGAGATCGCCGCCTGACCCTGGCTCGATCCGTCGAGCGCCCACGTGGTGCCGCGATGAGAAAGAGAGGGCCTATTATCAATTGACTCGCGCCGCTGCTCGTTATATATGACGTCCGGCCTAGGCGGGAATTATGACGCTTCCGATTATCGAACTACGCTTCGACAGATGATAATGTTGCTTTATCTTTTGAGATTGTATGCTCGTCTTTTCTTCGTGAAATTTACAGCGATCTCTAATTTGATTAATTGCACGCATTGATACGAAAATGGAAATGAAAATTGGGTCCAAAATTTATATTTAGATTCGTCATGTGGAATTATTTGTTGATTTTCCAGTTCAAAGTTGAGGCGCTATTTTACGGCGTTTCGACGACCAAGAATCTGGCGAAGAAAGTGATTTGGAAAAAAGTACAGTGACCGCAGACGTCCGTTAGCAGCTACGCTAATACGGCATGTGTGCTCGTGAGGAGACAGATACCAAATATAACCGGAGACGGACCCCTCACCAAGGGTGTTTAGAAGTTTGGACCTTCCTTCTTCTCCTCTTCCTGCCTCTACGTCATCGTGCCTCACTCTTCGCTCTCCTCCTCGCAGCTCCATCCTTCGCTCCCTAATTCATGAACCCTATCATATTGTTAAAAATAAAGAACAAGCTTGGCCTAACTGTTCCCAGAAACCAGGCTATCCTAAATGTATTTAAAAGTGTACTCTGTTTGTATAAAATTCGAGCTGGATTTGGAAAAAAAATTTATCGCGCCAGATAAAGTCCAACGAAATACATGCCTCGACTTTTCTTCGAATAACTTTCCAGAGAAAATTATTTCTCATTTGTTTTGGTTTGAAAACTTGTAACGCATTTTACGGCGTGAAAAAGCAGAACAAAGCGTGAAATCCACATGAACTAATTACTGTTTAATGGAATACACGTCGCCAATTATGAAGCGCGATGTTTCGTAGTCAATGAGTCGGCTTTATCTATCAATCTGGCACGTCTCGACGAGGATCCACTCAGTGGTCTGAAGGCATTTTTTCCCATGTCCATTTTTGCATAAAAAAATTCTCACCAGCGCACTTTCGCACGGCTTCCTCCCGTCTTTTTCTCCCTCTCTCGCGTTCTTTGTCTCCTGCGCTCTGTTTCGTTCTCTCAACTCGCGTTAAAAAAGTCGACAGACGCACAGCATCGTTGCTAGGGGTGAGCGTTAGGTGCATTCCATGGATCCTGGGCTTGGATTAAATGCGCGTCCAAGAGACCTTTGACTGTTTTTACTACCGCTGTATCAGAATTGCCCCGGATGCAGGAAGTAACACAGAAATAGAAAAAATAACCTTCGAGTTTTAATTGGAACTGACTTTTTGATAAAAGGATTCCGAGATTCGTTGATGAATTGAAAATTTTCCTTTTTTTCAACTTCGGAGAGAAAATTTGAAGAGTCGCGAAAAAAATAGACGCGACGGATTCTATATTTCTGGAAGGAGCACACGTTTTTTCGTTAATCAGAGTACCGGAACTACATGACGGATACACCTTGTGCGGAGGGAAGCATAAAAAGCTGGGGGGGGACCTTACGGTACCCCAAATGGCACGGATTCTACGAGCGGAGCTTGGCGGAAGGTAAAAAAGCGAGCCGATAACAAAAAAATATGAAATATACAGCTACGCTGTGGGCCGCGGTCTGAAGGAAAGCCACCCCGGGGGTTTGCCGACTGGGGTCCGTCGAGTCTTCCACACTCGAGCGTGCGAGGTGAGTCGCGACTTTCCTGCACTTTTTCCCTAAAAAATGACGAGCCGCGTGAGAACGCAATCGCAATCGCGACATGAGATTTTTACTTTCGTAGAATTCTCCGGGGTTGCGAGAGTTTGGAAATGTGCTTTTTATGGTACTTTTTTTATCGAGGCGATGACGAACCGTTACCGGCAGCCGTGTTTATGGACGGGACATTTCGCTCGTAGAAAAAAATTAAATTTAATGCCATCCGATCGCATTTTCATGTGACTTTCTATCCGAGTAGGGAAGTAAAACGCTAGTTGCATTTTTTATCGTGAGAACGTAGTTTGAAAAATGTATTGGTCCAGTAAATTAGGCATCAATGTTATTTATAAGTATAATAATTTCTGCGAATTCAGTAGTGTTTACATTTTCTCTATACATATACTGCAAACTTCAGAGTAAACTAAGTGAACTATTAATTCACTGCCCACATGTGTTGATTCTAGTTTGAAAATGTTTGTATTCGAAACTATACATATTACATGTTTATCGTGCAATTCAAAACAAACGTATCGTTCAACCAAAACGTTAATTAGGAATATTTTTATACTGCAATTTTAAGAATGCGGTTGGAAAAATTATTTCCATAACTCGTACGTTCTCTACTTAGTAGTTCAATGACACGTGTACTCAAAATTACAAGCTGTGAAAGAAGTTGCAAACAAATTGTAGTCATCGATTTTACACCGTGTAATTTCCAGTTGTTTCCCACTGCCGTTATCGCAATCGCGTCTAATTCCATAATTAACATAATCAAATTTGACATTGCTCTTTTGATATTTACTCCATTAGTGAATGTTAGTCTTACTCCCGAAGTATGCGCAACCTCCGTAGCATTCTAAAATAATCAGGCATCTTGGGCTATTAGACCAGATTGTACCCTATCGACGTTCACAGAGCGGGGTCATCAAAGTCTGTGGGGCATCCTCTTTCACCAGCTTCACAATCTTCCGCCACCCTCTTTCCTCCATTAGACCCATGGCCATTCATGCAGTTCTTAGCGTGCCTACGGCGCTATAGTCTACCCACGATCCGAAACGGGGCCTCAAGCCGTTACTCGTGGAGGAGTGGGGCGGAAGAGCCTGACGGGCCCCGACGGGTCCCCTCCGTATCGCTCACCTCTTCCCTCTCATCGCGCTCGCTCTTCTCGGCTCGCGTCTCTTCTTCTCTTTCTTCCATCGAGAACTACCCCGCTCCTGGACTCCCTGGATCTTCTAACCTCCCCTTCCGTACGCGGCAGATGGTTGGCCAAGGGGTAAGAAAAAAACGTGAAAGCCGATAGAAAAAAAAGACACGGCGAGGTTTATAAAAAGCGATTGAAAAACGGACGGGCCCCGGGGGCTGATGCTCTTTGAACCACGTGTGTTTTCGAGACGAAAAATTTTCGTGAGAGAGGCCATCTCACGTTGTCCCGGTGCATCCGACTCTCCCTCGTTTTCTTTCTCGATTCTGCCAACGGGACGGCACTCGCGCTCTCTTCTTTCATTGATCGAATTTCCATCATTGCCTCCTTAATCCCCCGAACTCGCGGAGCTACGATCTACGAGATTTTCAATCCGAGTCTCGGATGTCGTCGGCGGAGGTCCAGTTATTCCGCTATCTCTATTATTTTGGCCAGGTGTGACCTCGATTTTCCATTTTTTGCCACCCTCTATTCGTCTTCATTGCCCTACCGAATGCCAATTGAAAAAATCACATGACCCACATAACTTTTTTCGCTTGCCACCGAATTGAATTTCGGACCTTTTGATGTTATCAATTAGTTTCCGATAATTTTGGAAATGTTCTTTTACCAAAGGTATATGATTTTGCTTTTCTTTGTTGAAAATCTCATTGCGAGTTTTGGGAATGTTAATCCTTCGGTCATCGCGACGTGGAATTTGTGCTAGAAAAATTGTGCTTCATTTCCAAGTGTAAAGGATGTTGAGTATCAACAAAAGCTTAGCATGAACCTCGGGTAATAGAATAGAAATTTGTAAAAAAAGTTAAGATGAAAAGAAGTTCTATCGGAGTCGAGCTGACCAACCGTGGGAAGAGCTGATCGAATGAGCAGTTTCTTTTCTACTCGTCAGGGATTGCAGTAAATTACTTTTAAATTGGTGAGACTTTGATACTCCCAAAATACCGAACAGGTTCCGGAATCATCCAATCGAAACATTGTTTTTCCTCAAAATTTCCTTAAATCCCGCAGAAAACAACATTTCGAACTGTTTTCATTGCTAAAAGATCGTGAGCGAGAATACGCGAAAGAAAAGTCGAGTTGTTAATTCAAAAACGAAATTGAATATATTTAGAAACGAGAAGTCGGGAATTAATTATTTTTAGTGGAGTTCCATTTTGGTACGATCAGAAACTTGCGAAATGACCGTACTTCGAATCGCGAGCGTTGTGCTTTTTCAAAGGCGCCGGGGGAGCGATGCATTTTTCACGCGTTTAAAAATAGGTGGTCGCTTACAGAGAACTGGCCAGGGGTCAGTCACTTCTCGAGGCAGTGACAAAAATAGCCGGCGAAATGTAAAAAAATGATTTCCGACGCTCGAAATTTTACTTTTAGTCGTGTGCCGTTTTTAAACGCTGAGTTATCCCGCTTCAATAGTTCGTAGCGAGGGAAAATAATCGACTCCGTTTTCTTTATTTGTAACAAAAGAACAATTCACGCTACATCTTGTTATAGAAATAATGTTTTCCTCACTTAAACACACGAAATTTTACGTGTTAATTATCGCTATCGTCGTTTTGTGAGTTAAATGACGTAGAAATAAATGAAAGTTGCGCCATCGCTGCAACAAAAATCGGGACGTACCGAATTTCGATATAGTATTAAAGAAAATACGAAACATCATCGCGTTAAACGAACTTTGGTCCGTCTTTTCTTCCCTTTACAAGTTTTTTTTAAATCTCCGATACTTCCGTTTCGACCGATCGCGAGGTCCGAATCTGCAGAGTCAGTTCGGTCAGATTTTTCACGGTACCGATTCCATTATAGGGGGCCACTGCCCGGTTGTCATATTTGCTTATGATGGACGATTCTTAGCGTCAAACGTACGTAATGGGGACAAACAGATTTTCAGGATGACGAACGCGTTTCATTCATCCATTTTCTGGGCGCACCACATTTCGGCGATCCTCTTGATTATGACCGCTTTGATAGCTGCATCCGATTTTGCGCTCGGGCGTAACTGTAAAACTCTCGTACGACTCATCCGCCATGCAAGAGCCCCAAAGAAATTCCGTTCTTTGTAGCCGTAAGCTGCTGACCGATCGGTTCTTTACTTTCAATTTTCCACGATTTTATTGTTACGTGTTTCCACGCGTGTAACACTTTTATGAATTGCGTGAAAAATGCAATGTAAGAAGGGGAAAACTAGTTTCCAGGCGAGAAGAAAAAGACAAACAGACTGAGGCCAAATAGAAACAAGCTCTTTGAATTTATGGTTATGCGACTTCTCACTTTAAGTAAATTTCAGCCGACGATATAGTGTAAAATAAGTAATGACAAAGGGCGAGGCTCAGTCCAAATCAGCTTTCCCAGCTTGGCCCAAATACATAATCGAATGTAATAAAATTTGAATAGAAAAAAAATGATTGCAAGAAGGACATTGTGTAATTCAGCTTCATCGAACAAAATCTCGAATAAAACAGTCGGAAGACTGATTAATCGAGTGGAACAATTTCAAATACTTCAGTTTTAACAGTCTTCGTTATTGATACAAAATATTAAAGTGAAATATGAAAACCGGTAGTACATACAAGTTTATAAGTATTTATATAAATACTGAAATTAATACTGCGTCGTAAGGAACATTGATAAATGGCCTCAACGAGGCTTAAGTAAACGAAAGTTCAGGATAAGAATGTCCATAAGGCTCATCTGGGCAACAAGAAAGATCCTAATCTTCCGTTTCTGTTCACCGTTCCTGCTTCGGCCTAAAATTCAATTAAAGTTTTGATACGGGCGGTATGCGCGGCTGTGTAAACGAAAATTTCGCAAGGTTCATGTACTTTCCTTGGCCACGAGCGCTGCTGGCTTTTCTGTGTGCTCGGACCCTCACGGTGACTCGTAAAACGATTAGCAGCCGCGAGGCTTTCAGGCCTCGAAAATATATCTGGGCGGTTGGCTTATTATTTCCGAGCGGGAAAAGGTGCCGTGTGGGAGAAGGCGAGAAGCGCTGCCCACAAGGAAAAAGTACTAGGAAGAATGAAAAAAAAAAAACGAAAAGAGGAAGAGAAAGAGATAGCGAGAAAAATAGGATGTTACGGAGCGAAATTGTGAAATAAATCTCAGTCGATTTGTCAGAATCTGTTGTTGCACCGTGGACGGCGCGATGAGGATATCGACTTTCTTTCTTTTTCTCCTCCGTCCATTGTCCTGCCTTTTTACAGTGCTTAAGCAAAATAGTGTATCCTAAGGGTCCACAAAAAATTGCACCCTGGCTTGAAAAAGTGGCCATTTGATCATCTTTACGGAAAGTCACATAATGTCGGTAATGCGACTGTTAATAAGATATGGGCACCCATTGAATGACCAGCTATTTTTCATGGCATTAGAATTTTCGGAGTTTTTTCGATTCGTGTAGATATTTTTCAACGCGTCGTTGCATTTTTCGACGTTTGAGCAAGTGTACAAAATTATGTTTGATGCGACTTCAAAGTGAACTGAAAAATGTGTGCACTTTGAAGATTACAATACCAACAAACATCGCTTATTTTCTTATTCATAAGTGCCAAGGCCAAGGACGAACGGTAGTGCGTATAAATATATCGATTGAATGAAGTCCATCAATATAGACAACGGCTCGACCTCCTTTTTACGAGAAATCTGCATTTAATTTGCATAATTGCGTGTTTAACTTACCCCTCGTGCTTATGAGGGTCAGATCGAATTTATCTCATTGGCCCTCACCTGTCCCGTATTATGCGGGCTCGCATAGGGACACTGACCATCGGTACAGTCGTATAAAAAACGCCTTCGGACCCCTCGGGTTAAGTAGCCTGAAAAAAGCGCCATAAAAAAGGTCATTCTTCATTTCATTCAAATTCACGAAAAATGTTACGACTATCGTATTACAACGAAGGTATACCTCGTCGACGATTCATTTGTTCCTTTAACATGAAAAATGGAATCAAATTATAAACAACGTCGTATCGCGTGCATCTCGCTTTCTACAGGAACGAAAAAGTGAGAAGAAGGAACAAAAGTTCATTACAGTTATTCGAGGATAGCGAGTAATATTCTAAACGGTAAGAGTTCACTGACAAATCTCGCCGGTAACGAAGCTCCTACGCAAAACAATTGCAAAGCCATTACTTTCTCCAGCGTGCCTATACCCATTCGAATGCATCGATACAGGCCGCAGATGCGCTAAGATGTACCAATACAGGCGCGTCAAAAATGGCATGCCGGGATCGTGGTCACGCTTTGAATACGGAAGACGAAGAGAGAGGAACGAGGGACGAGGTTCGTAAAAGTACTTGCTTACGAATACACCTCGAGCACACATGTCAGCGTACGTGTACGCGCGCAAGCGAAAAATGAGAGAAGAATCTATCAGAAAATTAAATCGTCCTTCGGTCTTGTGCCACTTTTTTATTTGCTTCGTACTAAATTTAAAAATTATCTGAATCATTCGGAGCTCGTTTCATCAACTGTACAGGAAATGAATAATGTCCGTTATTCAATTATCAATCGAAGAATCACGATAATAAACGTTTTTTCGAGGAAAATTAATTTTGGCTTTGAAGTTTACAAGTTGGACGTGTTTTTTTTTTGTAGTGGATATATTTTGTTCGGTCGACTGTACAACCCGCATATATAGCTATGACGTAGACCTGGTAGGTCCCAGAATGCATTCATTCGGACGCTCTTCTTGCCGGTTGTGGGTCCCGATGCGCTGGCGCGCTTACAATAGGACACGTGTCAAAACAATTGGTACACAGGTGTACCGTTTGGCCGAGGACCGCTATGAATTGCTGGTCATTGAGACACGGGATTATTGTTTTATCTCTCGAGACGATGAATGAAACGATTATCGACTGAAATAATTACCATTTAAATTCATCATGTGCTTCGCGTTACGTAGAGTTGCGCTTGTTCTCAATTTTTTCCGAACCTCGGAAAAAATTCGATTCGAAAAATTATGTCCTCCAGGAAAAATAAGCAGTTCGCGAGTTTTCAACGGCAGCATTAGCTTCTAGTAAGAGACCTCAATCTCGACGTTTTCTCGTTGTGTAATGCGCATCCAGTCCGAATTCGCGATTCGCGTCTTTGTAAGTGACGCGCGTGGTGCATTGTGATCGTGCGACGACGGAAAGTGTCGGAGATCGCAGATGAGGTACATGAAGAAGATGAAGAAGACGAAAAGAGAAAGAGGAAGAAAGAAAGAAAGAGAGTGCTGGTGGGCGATGCGGTGGTGAAGAGTTTGCGGGTAAAAGGGAGGTTAAAAGAGAGGACCGTCTTGGAGAGTGGGAGCGGCGAGTTGCGGTGAGGAGGAGTGCAGGGTAAAGAGAAGGAGAGAGAGAAAAATGACAATCATCGTCATTTTAATAATATGCAAAGGCATATAGTCGACTTCTACGACGGGCAAGTGTGGTCACAATAGCGTTATATAATGACAAAGACACGCCGGGTCGGGTCCATGCCTTTCGCCTGACAAAAGGCGCGGCGTAGGGTCATCCTATCGGACCGGGACATGTTTTGTCCAGCTTGGACAAATGTCACCAATAATACTTTGAGACGACTGTAAGTCAAAATATAAAACAGAGAGCACGAATGTTTGTATACGAAGATATAATACGTACTAAAAATGCGGTAATGCATTGTCCGACTTCTTCGTGCAGTTTATCTTCTATTCGGGAATAATTTATTCAATCATTTAATCATTTCATCTGTCATTTCGAATTCTTAATGAAATCATTCGTGTCAACAGATTGGGCAATAAGTGAACTTTTTGTCGCGGTTTCGTTCAATTTGAAAAATAGTAAATGCGCAATCTTCTTTTTGTTTTAACATTTGGTTCTGTCGTAATCCGTGCATAACACAATACACGATCATGAGGCATCACACCCACCAATTGGAATGCATGGATAAGCATAGGACATACGCGTTACGAGTTGTTAAAGAGCGCACATGTTGATACGAGAGCCGTGCTCGAGTCCATCACTTCTTTATTCATCTCGCCGCTCATCTTATGATGAATTCCGGCATTGCTCAAACCATCACTTGCGATATCTCGAAAGAAAAAATTAATTTTTTTTTAATGATGATGTATAAAAAGTATTTCCTGTTGGAATCATTTTTATGGTGTATACTAGTTGTAATTTATGTAGGAGCATTTCGTCAGACCAAAAACCTCGTTGCATTAATTTCTGTAATATTAATGATGAGGTTGCACTCATGATATTTCAGGGGTTCATATAAGAAGTACGGTATCGTTTTGTGCTATTACTTAAATAACTTGACGTTTCTCTGGGCTCGTACTTCGTGCTTCTCACATACACAAAGACAGATAGATCGTGAAAGATCACTCGGCGAGGAACGTTCGCGCACAGTAAGTGAGATGGTAAGCACACCAAAGAAAATCGATGCTAATAATGATACTAATTACCATCAAGTAGAAGATGAATTCCACGCGCGAGATATTATCTCACACGTATGTAGAAAGATAGGCTTGCATGCAGATTTCCGTAATTTTATGAGAATTGCAACGTATTTACATGACTGTTTATCTTGTATTCAAACCCATTTGTGTGTTTTCAGATATAACGAGCTATGAAAATCAATTTCTCAACTTTTCAATTATACAAATTAGATTCGAAGATTGTTATTGAACATTTTTGTGTGTAATTGATATCATTAATTATTTCCCGTTCTGCAAAAGTTTCGCACTTCGTTCGGAATAAGAATTCGTAATTTTTTAATTAATTCGTTAATTTTTTCTGAGAGAAGTTTCAAAGTATGCAGTAATTTTTGGTGCAAAGGAAACGGCGAATCTGTAATTTCCCGAATCTGTAACTTCCTAAACCTGTAACTTATTGTATTTTCAGCAAAATGAATTTACCTCAAATGAATATTTAATTTTTAAACTAAATAATGCAATTGGTTCAATCATTATAGTGATACAAAGTTTAACTTCACAGGAAGTACCATAAAAACAAAAACCAATATGAACAATGCACAAAACTAAATATTTATGCTCCAATTTGAACATATTTTCACATTTATAATCGAATAATTTGTCGAAAGTAAAAAAATCCTAGAGAAATGAGAGCAATGATACCCCAAATTATAAAGAACCATCTGCACACATAAATTGTTGTTTCAGGAGGTCACAGAAATAACATATTAAAAATATCGGTCAACAGATACTCCCGATGGATGATTCTGCGTCGTGTATAACCTGCTTAAAAATTCCGACAATACTTCTCCGTTCTTCTTCGGGCACATTTAAATGTATGTATTCATACGCCCGTGTGTTGCTTTGACGAGAGGTGTGGTTAAAATTATTCAAACTGACCCGGACTCTTTTTTTATTCTTTCGGTCTGGGACACTTTCTAGCAGTGCTGCGACGCACCCACGTACACGACACCTCTTTCGTAGCCGCGCGCGCATTTGTCCCTCATCGTATGGACCCTCTTGGGCCGTGATGATTGGATCTCTCCGATTTTACGTTCGTGACATGAGAGAGAAAGGAGAAGAACAATTGTGACTGCGAGCGCAACGTCCTGTCGAAATTATAATTGTTAATATCGTCGTGGACGTCGCGTTCATGTTGTTACAAAAATAAGGCGTCTTCGTTCGAACAGATTTCGATGTATATGCGTCGAAGATGTAAATTAAAAAATGCATTACTTGATAAAGTAAGGAACGAGTTGCGACAAACAAAATTGAATTATCGTTGACATAGAAATCAAAGAGCTAGCATTACTCGTGCAAATTGCAAAACATTACAAAATATTCAGCAACGGTATTATTCGTAGAGCCTCGAGGAAAACAATATCCAAGGAACGCTGCAACGCGCAATTTTTCTTCCAAAACATAAATGCCCCGAGCGCCAACGTTAATAACACGATTTCCCAATTTCTCATTTACTCCTTTCCTGCACAAATATTATTCTCTGTCCATCTTGCGTCGGTTACTTCACAGAGCGTAAATCACGAGAGGAGATGAAAGGCGAGGGACTGCTGCACGGAATTCTCACTGCTCGGACTCGCACGGTGACATTCCCCGCGAAGCCGGAATCTGTTTATTCTCGCGATCGGCATTGCCACGTATCGATGCATAAAAAGGTAGCGCAGTCGACCAAGGGTGGAGAGCGTGGCCAATCGATCAGCATTGCCGCTTTTTGCGTTACCCATATGTCACAGTCGAACGCCTTGCGAGCATGCCCTTGCATACTGAACCGAGCTTCGGTGTCGTCCATTCATTGATATGAGGTAGAAATTTTGGTGGGTGGCCGGACAGCCTTTACCCTCTGTTTCCCTCTCTTTTCGTGCTTTGACCGACCAAACTCCTCTACTTCACGACGATCCGACCCCGAGAGTCTCTAGGAAGGAGGCACGTTTATCTGCTTCACTTTCTCTGCGTCTCATGCATTACAGATGAATGCATAAATATATCTTATGTAAATAACGATGTTAATCCTTATGTAAAATCGTGGCAGTGAGAATTTTCGTTTTATGAATTACAGGGAGTTTCGCTCGGAGGCGTAGGTCAAAACGCGTGAAAAAATAGCGAGGCTCGAATAATATTTCAATCGGCCGAGTCGTGAAATGCTAGGGAAAGAATAAATAATTATTATTTAATCGACGATTTTTCATCGTCATCAAAGAGAAACGAAACAGAAAAATACCGGCTAAGGAATTCGTGGAAGCTAAGATAGTGGGTCGCATTATCTTGGCTAATATCAATTATTGCTTTCTGCATTACGGGATATAACTGACGGTAGCAATCACTTAATTTCCTACGGACACGTTTAGTTGCGCTAGTGGGTGTAAACTGTGTGAAGCGACGACGTCTTGAACGACTCTCCACGGCGCTCTTTCTCCTGAGATATCCATCGGCTCGTGTCTCCTTTTTCAACGAGGCATCTTTCGGCATCAATCCCTTTCGCTCGCTCGCTATTCCTTAGGCTGTAGCAAGTCTTTCGCACGATCCTCACGGCGGCCACCTTCTGCACGACCTCTCGGGTGAAGGTGGTGGTGGTGAGCTGGTAGGTGGACGCCGGTCACTCATCGGCTTTCCGTGCCGGGAGCCGAAAGTTCATCTCTCTTACGGTTAACCAGGATAGTTGCAGCGCACTAACACACGTCGCAGATGAAGTCGATTCTTCGCTAATAATGTGACCCATTAAACTATGCTCGTTGGTTTCTGTGGCGTCCCGGAAGAACAGCTCAACTCGGTAGTTTTGGCTTTTCAGTTAACGCGATTTTTCTGTGCAGCAAGGGTTTTTTAATATGGAATATTATTGTGTTTTTTGGAAATATTTTTACCATATATGTATGTTTTTTATGATGTTTCTTGAGAATTATTGTACTTTCAACAAATTAGCACAAACGTGATCGAAGAAAGGTTTGAGTTGAGTGGTTCTTCCGGTAAATGTGGAGTTAAGTGTTAAATAATAATTCGACGCCATATTTTCGTTGAATTGTGTTGAATATTATCGGAATGCGATATATAACTTTTATAAATGCTTCAATTTCATACAAAAAAAGTTACTATCATCGTAATAAAAGAATTGAATTTACAAGGGCAATTTCGTTACGCTTTTTCAATAAAATTTTGCAGTCTCTGTAACTCAGTTGTAACATTTTTCGAACAATTTCTAACTTTTTCAGACGTAAGCTATTGAGTCTTCTTTCAGCTGCTCGGGAAAGTGTTAACGTAGGTCAAGCAATTGATTGAGAAAATTGAGTTGGACACGGAGAGTTCGATTTTTCGACCTACATAATCAAAAACTTTCTATCATCATAAAAATTAAACAAATTGCATTCTTAGAAAATATTTAACTAAACTTATAATTTAAAAAAGTAAATTGATGTACTAATTCTTTTTAATCGCCAACTGTTGATTTTTCAATACAGAAAAAAGTACCAAATCCCATTACAAAAAATGAAATTGAATTGTTTTTTTCAAGAAGCCACATATATCTTTCAATTGTGTCATTTTTCTTCTCGTGGGAATAAAACTGATTACTTTGAAGAAAAGTTACGAAATCTATCTGCAAAAGAGAACGTAATTCATGAATGAACTAAGTAACAAAAATTCTGTTTTGTCCATTGAAAATGTCCACTCTAACGCGATATATTCGATTGAATCATCAAATGTCTTCGAACTGGAAAGATTTTGTTTCAGGAAAAATCCTTTTTTCTTCGAGCATACGAGTATTTTCGAATGTAGGTGCAAACACGTACATTTGGATCCGTGAAGGTACTTCTGGCAGACTTTAATCCGTGGCCTGGTGAGTTTAAAAGACAACGACACAACACACGAGTCGTGAGCACGGATTGCTCCCGATATATAGGGCAACCATAGTCTCACGGTTTCTGCTGTACTATACATCTGCATGCGCTGGCTGTACTCTAGATAGACGTGTACCCTTTTTACCATCGCGCACTCCGCGCTACTCTCGGTCTAGCTCGACGATTCGCTCTCGATTGGATTTATTGGAATAATTATGTCGTCGACCTGGTTCGGCCAGGTGATTTGGTTTATGGAGCGAAAAAGACGCGAAACACGGAAAGCGATAACGCCGATAATGGGAAAGTGCTCCTGAACGAGCGAGTACGCGAGCACTCCTCGCTCGCTCGAAACGTTCTCAATATTATTTGACGAAACATCCGCGAGGTGCTTGTCAAATTTCACAATCGCGAAATGTCAAGATGTTAAGACGAATATTTTGCACTCTTTTCCTGATTTATTCCTCTACGGAACAGTCATTACTTTCACCCGTAATAACACCTTCAGACGCAGATATTAATTGCAGAAAATAATCTCGTCTTCCAGTTACAAACAAATTATTAAAGTTTGCTTTTAGATGTGACCACATTTTGGCCAAACGGAAGAAGAATTCTGAATAGTTCGTTGATTCAACAAAATTGTACATGTTTCAGGTACAAAGTAATAAAATTTCTTTGTCCGGTGGAGTCAAAGTCGACCGGCGCTTAAGAGAAACATCCTAACCAGAGAATAATAGAAGTAGGAAGCTAAGTGGCGGAGCGACAATGGCAAAAAATCCGCGAAGCACATTACACGAAATCACAATGTTTAATGAAAATTGCATCTACCAGGTTACGCGTTGGCGCGAGCTCCGAGCCCCCCTTTGTGCCGGGGTTTTGTGCATTGCCCGATGCAGCAGCGTGTAACATCGCCGGAACAAATCGTGACGCTGCGAAGCGGTATTCAGATTGCACTCTTAGCGGTTTTACCGATTTTTTAATGCGACAAAGGGATTCCTTTAACCACTGGTCAGATGCCGAGACTATGCTTTCATGATTATTTGTTTCATTTTCATTTTTCTCGAAGGACATTTGTGTTTCATGTAACCTCGGTTTACACGTTCCAAAATTCACGTAAGCGCATGCAACTTTTCGAATATTACTCGATTCGAAGCTGAATTAAAAAGCTGCGTTCGGAACATGCAGATTTTTATGGAAATTGAGTGGTTTCTTTTTGATATAAAAGGGATTAAATTTATGCATTTGGAGTGAAATGTATAATAGAAGATCGATATCGAAATACGGATGTATCACACATATCACGTTGAGTTTGAGAATGCAGTACACACGTACACAGCCGTACAAGTTTTGTACTATCTGCTGCGCTCAACAGATAGAATACGTTAAACTTTCAAACGATCCATTCTCACTTGTCACTTCGGAATGAATGATTTGGTTAGTGTGAATTCCGCCAATTTGCTTTAAAACGTAATTTTCTTTGTTACTCATTGTTGAAATATTTCATCGCGCGTTGTAGGCGGAGAATCGAAGTAATTGTTCTTTGGCGTATTGAAAAAAAAGTTTTAGTCATCCCAAAGTCTTTAAAAAAGCTTGCATTTCAAAAGAGAGGGATTTCTACATTGTTACTAAACGGAAAGAAAAATTCGGAGTTTACTACATCAGAATCGGAACATTTATTACCTTTGGTTAGCGGTAAAATGAGTTTAAAGATCTAAGACGAGTTTTTAGTACAAGGCTTTTGATTAACTTTATGACTATCTGCATCATTAACTCTTCATTTGCCGGGTGATGTACAAATTAAAATCAGATCTTGAACCTTTGAGATCACGTCGACCTTTATTTCTTTCGTCATTTATTCCGCTCGAAATATAAATCCCCTGTTTCTTAACACGGTATCAATAATGGAAGACTCGGATAAGAAATCGAGGAAAAATCAGGTGTGAATTGAAATGTCAACAAAAGGAAAATATCGACACGCTTCGAATGCATTTCCAACTTTTATTATTTCCCAGCAAATAAAAAGCCGCAATCAATCGAATTATATTAAGGGAAAGAAGGAGAAAAGGAAGAAGAGTGGTAATGGTGGAACAAGCGAGAGTACACATCGCGAAACCTGGAATAGACCAGCGAGCAAGCGTCGACTGGCCGATCTAAGCAAAGTGAAAGTTAGATGTGTGGGCACGGGATGCGCACGAATTCATTTTTTCGGCCCCGCTAAGATTTTTTCATCCGCCCGCTGCAGTTCCCATGTATATCTGGCCTGCATGGACGATGTGGGGGCCCGTGCCTGTGCACCAGCACACGTGGCTAATGTGGCTGTGTGCGCGTACCGAGTACCCTTAGAAAATTCACTGGCTCTTATGCCACACGTACATATGCACGTATGGCCTAACTCCCGTGACTTATTGACTTCGCCAGCGCTGACGCGTCCCGTGTACGACACGGGCCGATTCGAAATGATAAGGTCCCTCCGCTCGTGGGATTGCAGATCTTTCGGTAATCTACGTGGACGCCGAAATTGTTATATCGTTACTGCCCGGACGTTTTCTCAAATCTCGATATACTTTATTTCCACCGAGGATGCGTTTGAGAAGAACTTTTGCCCTGTTTAAAGTACCGTTTAATGATGCTCTCGTTCCGATAAAATGTGGATTATGCAATAGGTCACCATGACTGCTGTGCGCTCGAATTAATTGGTTTCTAACACAGGCGATACATTTTATTGATTTATTCAAATTCATGCGTTATTCACACGAATAAAAAAAAATCTTTCATAAATGACGACGAAAATTACACGATACTTTTTGTGACATTATACAAATGTTCAAAAAGCACGATGAGGAAGAAGAGAAAATGTTAAATCGCGAGTCCGTTGCATGTCAAATGTATTTACATAATAAAATGTGGAAAATGTTACGACCTTCTCTATGTCTGAGAAAATAACCAAATGACCGATAGGTCGTTTTCAGTTTACTGTGTAATATAATGAAACTGCAATTTTCTGTACCTCCGAGGCATAACAATTATTTCATGTCTGAAACACGATTTCAGGCATCATAATTATCCCAATTAATCTAAAAACACGCTTCCAAAACTTCGATTATTGATTGCGCAATGTCGAAAAATGTGTAAAAGTAGACGTGCGTCGAAATGAAACAATGAAGATGGAACAAGCTATAAGCTTTAGTTCGGAGATGATGAGGCATAACAGTGAGCCGATAAACAATTTGTATCATGCTTGGCAATCGCTAGACTGAAAGAGAAGGATTCTCCTTTTCCTGATTCAATGAAAACAATGTAATGGTACCGGGGGTGTCAGACTATTGATCCACGTACGAAACAATGCTTCGACGACGAGGTAACAAATGATCGTGGCCTTATCGGGCCGAACTACAACCCTGCGATCGTTACACTTGCGGTCAGTTTTCCGAATGAAGCCAAAAATCATGCGTCGTCAATTATTTTTTCATCGCTATCTAGACATTCACAGATTCACGGAAAATGTCGAATTTTTTCAAAACCGTCCGTTGGTATTTATTCAAATGTTAACAACATAAAAGCCGTAAAGCATCTTTTCTTCATTTTTGATGGAAGATTATAAATTACTTCGAGAATTAACGGGGTAATGGACATCGATAACCTCGAGTTGATTTTCCGACTCGTAAAAATACGAATTGTTTGAGTAAACAAGAGTTGCAATTGCCGGCGATTCGTTGTTACATAATTTTTAATGTGGTAACGTTTCCGTGTTAGATTACGTTATTGGATCCCCATCGTCAACTTATCGTTGAATAAACGAAGGTGAAAAGAAGGGAACCGGACGTTATAACGAAAGATGAAATGTTGCACTGTCCACTGGCTCACCTGTACCCTTATCTGGACAAACAAGTCGTATCCGTATAACGACATAAAAAGCGGGGATCTGCCCAAGTGTTACAGCGGTTCCTCTTTTTTGAAGGCCTGCAAATAGTGACCGGCACCCCACCGAGTCCCACTAAACCCACAATGCTCAAATAATCATTCCGACTGCGTGTTCAAGTGGTCTCGAGATCTCAAACTCGAGACATAAATAAATTGCCGTACGTAACTTATCTTATCCACAAAATCATAAAAAGAAACTAAGAGTCAACTAAATTATCGCAACGAGTTGGCGTATTTTTAAAAAGGCTTTAAGCATTCGACGTTTTTATTTTCTTCGGAGATTCATTCGGGATCATTCGTCGCATATTTTTTTAATGAAAATCGTAGGATTGATAATCGAGATGGGACGATGAAGATGCATGATCCTCGGATGAAGACAGTTTTTCGATTTATCGTAACGATTATTATTATTTCGCGTGGCTTACTAGCCCTCCGTGCTCATGAATCGGTGCCCCGAGCTACCGCGGCGAGATCGCGATTCGAAAGGCGGATTCCCATAGAGCGCGGAGAAAGGAAGATTCGCGCTCAATTTCAGCGAGGCCTGTTTCTAGAATAAGAGCATTTTGCCTATGCACACATTCGTAGTAATAAAATTTGGAATACCCAATTTTTTTCTTTCAACGTTTCGAGTTTGAATCATTCGAATTATTGTTTCGTGTACAAGGTCGATGTTGCGAAAAATCGGGCCACGATAGATACATATCGATAGTTCGTTTATCTTTTTAACAAAAGTGCCGGGGTCGCAATAAGCTATCGTGTGACAAATTACGGATCGTTTCACGCCTATAGTATGCCTCCTCACGTCGAAAACTGTGGCAGATTCACCGTAAAAAGATGTTCTACGGACGCTCTTTCACGCGGACGACAATGGCCGCGGGCTTGAAAATCCGGACATTCGTGGCTTGAATAATATGTTTCGGGATTAGTCGAGTAGACCACCCAATGGCAAAAAATCACATAAAAAAACTAGTGTTTTCCCCGTTTTACGACTTCAATCGAATTCCACTTTCCGCATCGATATTCATATCGGATTGTCGAGTGAAAATGGCATTTATTTCTCAACGAAATTACCATGGGAATGAAACTGAAAAACTTATGATGAACCGTGTAAGTACGGAAAAAGTGGCTAATACTGAATCAAATTCCTGATATTGGAACAGATTTTTTGCTTAAAAAGATCGGGGAAACAGATGAAATGTTCCCATGAACTTACAGCGCAGGGTACGCACTGTTTGAGGAGATCTCGTTTCAATTGAAAATCAACAGCGAAAGATATAAGTGGGGCGAGGGGGGAGAAGCCGCGAGTGAGATCGAAAGAAAGAGTAAGCGGGAGAAATTTCGGGACCGACAAAAAACTGTCCGTCCTAACGGATTCTGGGGTAGAAAAATGGGCCGAGGGGTCGGTCCTTCTCGAGGGTAAAAAACCGAGCGGAGAAAAAGGAGGCACGTATAAAGATAATAGTCGAGAAGAAGAGGGACGATGAAAAAAATCGGTGTTCCGTTTTTCCTTACACGTGAGCCTCCTTGCGGCCTCAAGGGCCTTATCTTTACGATATTTGCGAGCATTATCTAGCGGCATACACTGAACGGGATTTCTTCGTGACGCCAAGTCGGCATTTCGTTTGCCGAGGTATATTTTTTGGCATTCTTTACGAGGCGAATTAATCTCTTCACCAGAGGCTAGAAGACAAAAACCGCGAACATTTTTTCTTGTATCTTAACTGGTGCATTTTTTATTCTATGGCTTACAACAATGCAACTCTAGTTTCCGATACGAAATATATGCAAATCCTAGAACTTCACGTGTTTTAATTAATTAACTTGCAACTATTACAACTATTATTTTTTATAGTGTTAGGAAGAGTTGTTTTTATTCAAAAATGTCAGAAGAGTTTATCCAAGACTGTTCTGAAGATACCATTTAAAAAAAAGCTCATAATTGGTCAAGTTAGTTTTAATCAGATCTTACGAATATGTTATATTTATTCGAATTATTCAGAGCGGAATTCATATTCAACTCCAACAAAAAATTGGAAGAATACAAAAAATTTCAAGAAATACTATTTAAAAAAAATACATCGCAATATTACTTTTTTATTTTAGAAGTTTGATCGTTTCTAAAATGTTCTTCTCCGAAAATCGTTTCAGATCCTCTATACAGTGTAAGAAAAACTTGTGAACACTTGAGACCGCGTTCTTCAGGGGCGTATCATGTGTACAGGGCACGTCCGTGCTTTCGACCCGATGAACGGGTCCACTTTAAAACAAAGGATCCTATCAGATAAATGCTTTTTCAATAAAAGGAGAAGTACATGAGGGTTGTCCACTGCAGACTGATGACACGTCGTGATTAACTTCAAACAGCCGCGTCGTCCAGCTCTGCCTTGATTTTGAAAAAAAAAACATTTTTATTTTTCATCCCGGCATGCCTCGCTGGGTCAGAGTGTATCTTATCAACACGGGAAGAGAACTTTTCCCAGGGTCAATGTAGGTAACTGCGACCCCGATAAAAGGGACGACGGAAAAGTTCATTCTGATAACAATTTCACCTCACAAAAGAACGGTTTTTCAATACACTTGATATCATAAATTACGCGATTTCAACGTTAAACTGATTCGGTGTTGAAAATATATCGTCTTTCGTGTCCTGCGAAATTCGCATTTTCATTCGACAGTGCGAATAATAAAATTGCAAAACGAAATGTAACGAGCGGAAGTTATTACGAGTGAGCCCGGGAAACGGGAACGGTGCGGCTACACCGATTGTTATTTCTCGCGAGTGTATAAACACGTACATTTTCTCAATTTCGAAGGTTGCGGACGTAACGAGCTCTGAAACGTTTTCGCGCATCGCGCGGCATGAGACAACGCTAACCAGGCAGGGCCAGTTTCTCACAGGAGGCATCAGACTTTCTCTGTACGTCGTGCATTTTTCCAAGCAGTATTCGTATAGGTCGCGGCATCGGGTCAGGAATGCCCTTAATAAAGTAACCACACCGCAAGATATCGCGGTGAGCGCAAGTTACGCGCAACATCCATTACGTTATTAGAGATAATAATGTGAAAATTATTTATATCAGGCACGAAATTTTTTCTCGTAATTAGAAATTAATTCTTTAATTCTGCATATTCAACATCGTCGTGGTGGACACATTTTAACATCCTTTTTCAATGAAACCGTAGATGTTCATCTCCTTAATTAAATTGCACGCTATTTTATTTCACAAGCAAATACTTTTCTAATGAATGAATTAAAAACTTGTTATTTATGTCGTGCTGTGTGCGCAATTTCGCATCGCGGGCATGATGGTTTAATAATTCAAGAGCTGCAGAGTTTATGAAGAAATTTCAAATAAACAAGACCAGAAGTCACCTTGCGATGTGCCGGACAATTAGCATTAATGAAATGGAGTATGCACACTCGGTGTCTCAAGTTGAATGAGCCGAGATCGTTCAACGAGATAGTGTCTCCAAAGACATACATAAAAACTTATGCATATGTATGCTACGTATAAATGACGCACAATGGCATGGATCGGCTTCCGGTCACTTACTATGATATCAAACAGTTACACTTCTCACCTTTTATTATTTTAACCCATGCGAGATATTCTCACGATTCTTTTCACACAATGTCTTATAAAAAATACAGTTCTGCATAATGGATATAAGCGTTTGATAAAAATACCTCTGTTACTCTAAAGACAATTTATCCGATTTTTCATACTGTTGTGAACATCGAACGTAATTTTTCATTTTACTTCAATCGAATGAAATGCTCTCTCAGCGAAATCGGATTTCAATATCAAAAATAGTGCGGCGAAAAAAACTAGAGTACGATTTTGTAATTCAAAGGCAGTATCGTTAAAAATAATAAAAAAATCAGGCGTTTCTCTCGCACGCGTTCAGAGCGATTTGCGTCGCGTGGAGCGAGCGGCAAAGACGGCAAGTACACACCAGCGTGTGGAAGCCGCAGTTCTCCGCAAGAATGGAAGGCGAGGAGGAGGATGAGAGGGCGTGAGACTCGCTGAGTGTGGGAGAGTACAAGGCGCATTGTGGAAGTCACTCGCTTGCACTGGAGTCGCTGTTAGGTATGTACCTGAAGTCTCATTTCTCGTGTGAACTGACCACATGGGTCACGTACCTATTATCATTTCCCGGGCCTAAGCGGAGGAGGAAAGAATGAAATCTAGATCGCCGGAAGCCGCTCATAATTAACGCGCCTCGCGGATATGAGGCAGTCGTGGAAGCGGCGCTCACTTTGGTGCACCACGAGAAGAACTACTTGAAATAGAATGAAGAGAATATAAATATTATTATGAGAACGCATGCAATTTGTGAAAATCACAAATTCGCCCCATTAGTCGCGTCAAGGAAAAAAAGAATTGCATTTAATTATAAAATTGAATCGTTATTTCAATGAAACAATATTTTTTAAATTTACTATGTAAACTGGACGATGTTTACGATGCCTTTGGCGAAAGATAAGATAATAATTTTGAAAGGCTCGGGATTGAAGTGTAGGAAGTAGACGAACGATACAGAAAAGAAGCGTTGATAAAAGAGACACGGGGAGAACATGAAAAAAGACCAGAGACCGCACGTTCGCACGTGGACCTGCTGCCGCGTGACCCGTTAAGGTCGCTCGCGGCGAGTATAAGCGATGACCGATATACGGGGTGTCCAAAGAAAATTTATAGCCACTGTACTTGAGCTGAACTTCTCGACAAAGTTCAGACGAATCATCACGGCGGGTTAATAAAGCCTTATCTTCCAGCTATAAAAATGATAAACCGACTCAGAGATCACAAAAAATTACATTAGAAAAAATTTAACCACCTTAAACATTTCAATACTAAAGTTCTAAATTATACTTCAAATTCGTCGATTCAATAAATGCGAAATGGGTACAATGCAAATGGATTTTCTATGAATTCGAACGTGATAAATACGTTGCTCCAAGACTACGAGATTAGTCCAGTGTCCACTCTTCTCGAACGAACAAAAAGTAGTATGTTACGTATACTGTGTCGAACCCTCGAGCGTGCTTCGTGTGAAAGGGTTGCCGGTCCGATTTTCGAGATACTTGGACAATTGCACGCGGTGGGATGCAGCTGTTGTTTTGTTGCGTTGCGCAAGCAAGCGGGCAATCGGTAGGGAGTTACACGGGGGTGTTGGCCATCGGATTCATCTGTCATCACATACGTCCGACAGAGCGCTTAGACTTGAAAAGGGTTTGCGTCATACTGCGTCCATGCACGTGGACCTTTGGAAGTGCACTTTTATTATGCTGACCATCTTTTCCACCCTCTCAGTCTCTCACTTACATATGGTTGATGACAGAGATACGTCAGCTTGCATAACAATCTTTTTCATACATTCCGAATTTACCATAATATTCGTCTCCATGGAAAGTTTATTTATTGAATACATTTTATTTTGTGAAGCACAATGAAATGTGGTAACTGAAATAAAATTTTGGTAGCTCAATAAAAAAATTAACGAACGCGCGCGAAAGATTGTTTCGAATGTAATTAAATGATAATTGAAAGCAGTGATGCGAGAAAGTCGTTAAACCATAAATTCGGGTATGTCCTATCATCGGTATATCTTGCCACACAAGGGTAGACTTATGGGGGTAAGGTTTCGCAGAGTACGTGGACTAAAGGTTGGAAAAAAAATCTGGAGGCTGGATGGCTATTAATGTTTTTTTTTTCACCAGCACCCCTATTTAGCATAGGCATAAAAAAAGACTTGACAGCCACAGAGAAGTCCCCTGTGCGATCCTAACCCTTCGCAAACAATGCGAAAAAAATAGCCTAAGGGGGTAACCGACTCTCATCACGTCCATCGCGCGAAATCTTCGTTTCCGAACATGCGAGGGAACAAAAAAGGTGACGGGTAAGTCATTTTTTGAGGGGAAAAAACGAATGACTTTGATAACTCATGGAAATCTTGAGCGGATCATTTCATCGAATTTTAAATACGAAATAGAAATTGCGTTTCTCACGTGCGATTCTGTTTGTATTAAAATCGGAAATTGAGCAACCCTTTTCGCAAGTATTTTATGAAACTCAACTTTTTATTAGGTTCGAAAGCCTCAG